>CM051017.1:2152700-2155200 GCA_027704905.1 Muraenolepis orangiensis
CAACACCAACCCATTCAAAGTCTGTCTCTCCCATCAACCACACATTCAGAACAACAGAGAGGGAGAGCGAGAGAAGGAGATGGAGAGCGAGAGAAGGAGAGAGAAGGAGAGAAAGGGAGAGAGAAGGAGAGAGAAGGGAGAGAGAGAAGGAGAGAGAGGAGAGTGAAGGAGAGAGAGGAGAGAGAAGGAGAGAGAAGGAGAGAAGAGGAGAGAGAAGAGAGAGATGGAGAGAGAAGGAGAGAGGAGGAGAGAGAAGGAGAGAGGAGGAGAGAGAAGGAGAGCGAAGGAGGGAGGAGGAGAGAGAAGGAGAGAGAAGGAGGGGACTCTCATAAAGACGTATTTCATACAACCCCACAGTGTAGAAGTGTGTCTCTGCAAACGTCATTACTCATCATGACTGTATGATCCTGGACCAGCTCTTGTTGTTTCCCTGTCCCGTCGACACCTCAACGAACGACAAACCTTCGCTACATCCACGGTCGCATGGGAAATCTAGATGCTTTTTTATAAATCTATATAGAATTCGGTAATATCTTCCAGAGAGCTATATACCAGTGGTGAAGCGTCAGGGCCTTCAAGGTATTCAGAGAAGACCCTGGAACCCTCAGATGAAACCAATTTTTTTTTATTAATTGTATTAATAAAATGTAATAAAATTGAAATAAAATGAATAAATGAGAATGGTATCTGTGTTGTTGATCGGTTATATTACAGTTTTACGTTGATTTGTTTGTCTTTCTCGGTCCATGCACGACGCATGAGTGGTTTTGTGTTAGAAAAAAAATGCAACCAATCAGATATTTTTCTGGGTTGCTGGGAAGAATATCCTTCAACCAAAGTACTCGCGAATGCCTTGGCCTTTAAACTGAATGAGAGCGTACATTTGGATTGACAATTTGATCAACCAATCATATATTGGTTTGTAGCCAATGGGCGTATTCTTTCAGATTTCCCCACAGTTCCATAGTACGCTAGAAGGTCCATTTAGTTCACTGGCTCCAGACAGAGGATCTAGCTTAGGTTACGTGCGCCTGGATGTGTGTCACATGGCAGGCTTTATCCACCCGTCCTATCGAGTCCTTACGTTGGTTTTTTTCTACGTAGTTTTTTTTACGTCTAAATGGCAACAGGTGAAGATGATGTTGTGAAATAGTTGTTAGTACCCTTTTCAAGACGACCATTCAGTGAAAAGATTGACATTATAAAAAAGTTCAGTGCATCTGTGGAAAGGACATTTTCTGCCCTCAAACAGATAAAAACATATGGAGGAACAGAACAGGACAATCCCAACTCACTGCATTAGCTTCCATATTGAAAGGCAACTTCTTTTGGATCTGAAAAGCAGTGATCAGCTTTATGACCGGGTTATCGAAACATTCACATCAATACATCAACATGATTCATGTGTTCATCAACACGTGCCTGTGACAAGACTACAACTACTACCAGCGCTATAATTCACCAAAAAATCAATACCTCGCAATTACCCCACCAGTCCTGCAGTACCTTAAACAAACAGCGTGTCAATACCTTGATCCAGTGCTGGTCATTCCTCCCTGCTGGGCTGTGACCTTGGGTTTAACTCCTAATGGCCGGTAGCTTATACAAATAAATAATATATGATCGCAAATAATGCAGTAAAACAGTGCGTAACGTGTGTGTGTGGTGGTTGATGATGGTTGTAGTATTTTTCGTCTGGAAAGTAGGGCTTTTCATAAAATAGGGCTGTCTATGCAGTAGAAAGGCGCAACACAAATGGAAACTGGTGCTACATGACCAGAGAACCACAGAACTACAGCCCTAGAGAACTGGTGCTACAGACCAGAGAACAACAGTTGGAACAACAGCCCTAGAGAACTGGTGCTACATGACCAGAGAACAACAGTTGGAACAACAGCCCTAGAGAACTGGTGCTACATGACCAGAGAACAACAGTTGGAACCACAGCCCTAGATAACTGGTGCTGCATGACCAGAGAACAACAGTTGGAACCACAGCCCTAGATAACTGGTGCTACATGACCAGAGAACAACAACAGCCCTAGAGCCGGTAAAAGTCCGTTGGATGATGCAAAACTAAGCACACCGCGTCACCTGGCAGACTTTAGCCGGTGAATAAATTTGCCAAATTTCTAGTAGTAGTGCTGGTGTCACAACCAAAGGTCTGATGACCAAACAAATTATACCTGGACCGGGCTGTTGTGAAGCCAGCCCGTCCAGTGAGTGCTTCTAAGCGCAGGTCCCGGCAGGAAATAGACAAGGCGTTTTCCAAAAGTAAATGATATTTATTACCATGGGGAATCAAACCCACAACAACACAATATAGTATCGCATCCACACACAGTGGCAAACAACGGGCAACCTCCACACTCCACTCTGGTCAGTGGCAATGACACAATGAGGCGCCTGGATGTGTGTCACATGGCAGGCTTTATCCACCCGTCCTATCGAGGCTGATTGCCGACAGCTGCCACTCATCAGGCAATCAGCGCTCTCTAGAG
>CM051017.1:2160200-2175200 GCA_027704905.1 Muraenolepis orangiensis
TAATAAGAAGATGAAGGTGAAGGTGAAGGTGAAGGTGAAGGTGAAGGTGAAGGTGGTGTTGCGGTCACAACCACCTTCTCTCGAGTAGCACCATTGGAGCGTGACACAGCGACCCCTAAACGACCTTCACTTAACCTCTTGGAGGAAAGCACAGTGACGTGATCCGCTGCATTACTTCCTTACGTCCACACTGTTCTGTGTTCTGCAGCACGACGTCCCCTTAAACTGATCAACCTGTGGGAGGAATTAATATAATAATATCTGGATGATGACCTCACTATTATTGACAGAAACAACAACCACAACAAACCCCCCCCCCCCCCCCCCTCATGGACCCTGTGAGCATCGTCCCCAGCTGGTGGAACGTGGATAAGTCCTGCTTACCGTATTGAAAGGCACTCAGCCGTGTAGAGACAAGAGGAGACAATATGTGAGGAGAACACAGAGAAAAGAAAACAGTGACAGATGGAGCGACAGAGAAAGACAGCGATATGAGAGAGAGAGAGAGAGAGAGAGAGAGAGAGAGAGAGAGAGAGAGAGAGAGAGAGAGAGAGAGAGAGAGAGAGAGAGAGAGAGAGAGAGAGAGAGAGAGAGAGTACATCTTAAGACAGCGATATGAGAGACAGACAGGGAGAGGTATAGACTATAAGAGAGGGAGAGAGAGAGAGAGAGAGAGAGAGAGAGAGAGAGAGAGAGAGAGAGAGAGAGAGAGAGAGAGAGAGAGAGAGAGAGAGAGAGAGAGAGAGAGAGAGAGAGAGAGTACATCTTAAGACAGGGATATGAGAGACAGACAGGGAGAGGTATAGACTATAAGAGGGAGTACATCATAAGTAGTAGTATGGAAGACCATATCTGAAAAACATACAGAGTACACAAGTAGACATAACTGCTTTGAGTGCATGGATTTGGAAGCAGCAAAGGAAACAAACCATGTTTGCCGCATCGAGCGCCACCTCGCAGCAGTCTATGGCCAAAAGTCATTAATAATCCATCTTTTCATAACCTTTTCATTAAATACAGCCAGGGGCTTTCATATGTACATCATATGAAGAATGATGACCAAGCCACTGACATCCTAACCGAACAAAGAAGGAAATGATTGGCCTTGTATTACTTACTAGAATTAAATCATATTTCTTCCTGTTGTGACAGGAACTACATGCTGGTCTCTACCGTGAACCACCTACAGGCCGCTAGAGGAACTACATGCTGGTCTCTACCGTGAACCACCTACAGGCCGCTAGAGGAACTACATGCTGGTCTCTACCGTGAACCACCTAGAGGCCGTTAGAGGAACTACATGCTGGTCTCTACTGTGAACCACCTAGAGGCCGTTAGAGGAACTACATGCTGGTCTCTACCTGAACCACCTAGAGGCTGTTAGAGGAACTACATGCTGGTCTCTACCGTGAACCACCTACAGGCCGCTAGAGGAACTACATGCTGGTCTCTACCGTGAACCACCTAGAGGCCGTTAGAGGAACTACATGCTGGTCTCTACTGTGAACCACCTAGAGGCCGTTAGAGGAACTACATGCTGGTCTCTACCGTGAACCACCTAGAGGCCGTTAGAGGAACTACATGCTGGTCTCTACCGTGAACCACCTAGAGGCTGTTAGAGGAACTACATGCTGGTCTCTACCGTGAACCACCTAGAGGCCGTTAGAGGAACTACATGCTGGTCTCTACCGTGAACCACCTAGAGGCTGTTAGAGGAACTACATGCTGGTCTCTACCGTGAACCACCTAGAGGCCGTTAGAGGAACTACATGCTGGTCTCTACCGTGAACCACCTAGAGGCCGTTAGAGGAACTACATGCTGGTCTCTACCGTGAACCACCTAGAGGCCGTTAGAGGAACTACATGCTGGTCTCTACCGTGAACCACCTAGAGGCCGTTAGAGGAACTACATGCTGGTCTCTACCGTGAACCACCTAGAGGCCGTTAGAGGAACTACATGCTGGTCTCTACCTGAACCACCTAGAGGCTGTTAGAGGAACTACATGCTGGTCTCTACCGTGAACCACCTAGAGGCCGTTAGAGGAACTACATGCTAGTCTCTACCGTGAACCACCTAGAGGCCGTTAGAGGAACTACATGCTGGTCTCTACCGTGAACCACCTAGAGGCCGTTAGAGGAACTACATGCTGGTCTCTACCGTGAACCACCTAGAGGCCGTTAGAGGAACTACATGCTAGTCTCTACCGTGAACCACCTAGAGGCCGTTAGAGGAACTACACGCTAGTCTCTACCTGAACCACCTAGAGGCCGTTAGAGGAACTACATGCTGGTCTCTACCGTGAACCACCTAGAGGCTGTTAGAGGAACTACATGCTAGTCTCTACCGTGAACCACCTAGAGGCTGTTAGAGGAACTACATGCTAGTGTCCACCACAAACTACTTAAAGGCTGTTAGAGAAACTACATGCTTGTTGTCAAGTATATAGATCATCACCGACATCATGATTTTCTATATCATTCCTTGCCATGATATGAGATTGGTGTGATCTCACCTTCAGAGCTGTGGCCTGTATAGTACTGGTATTGTAGTACTGGTATTGTCGAAAAGTACTTGTACTATAGCACTGGCTCATAAAGTACAGTAAGGTTTTCTACTTGAGTGTTGGTTCAGAGAGGCTGTATGAACCAGGGCTTCCCGCTGAGCCTAACACCAGTACTTTACAGGTTTCCATGGGGATTAATGATATGGTATGGTGTCTGAAAATACACGCGACTACCGCTGTCTCACACTGTTTATAGTAATTAGCTTTAGATTGGCTTCTCTGTTCTCAGAGGGCACGCCGACACAGAGCTGCTCTCTCTCTCTCTCTCCACCTCCCTCCCCGTGATGGATAGTGTCGCCTTAATGGCTTTTCACACAGCCGGGACTCAAGGCAGCCGTCCAAACGCCTGACATCACGCTGGATTCAGTTGCATCTTACGATGAACCATGGCCCCAAAGTCACCAATATTATTATTAATATTCGTATAGACTCAGCGTTGCAGTCCTCGCAAGGCATAACACCACTAACAAAATACTAACCAAACTAACCAACTAACCAAAACACATTTTTTAAATGTAACTAATATCACAAATTAATATCATTAATATTGATGAATGATATTCATCAATATTGATTATATGATTGAGTCCTCATCCGTTTATCCATTTATCCTACGGACCGGAGTACGACCGATTTTCTGAAAGCATATTACGTCTGTGGTCCTTAACCTCCAGAGACACGTGTGTCCCTGTTCAACGCTAAGATGCAGGGAAGGCAGAGTCTCAGAAGCCCTGCCAAGTCCTCGTTAGCGCCACCGCCAGCTCCAGGATGTTGACGAGAGTGGCGTAACTCCTAATGCTATACAGAGATCTGTCAGCAGCAGAACTTAAATGCTTGGTGTGCAGCTTCCCATCAGCCCGTCAGTGTTCCAGTGTGCCGTGGGTGGATCGCTTTTTTGAAAAGTGCAGCTCGGGGAACTGCGCAACCTGCCAGCTTTATGGCGGCTAATCGCTCTGCTCTAAATGTATACACAGAGTCTGCACTGTGGGGGGGTTTCTGTGTGTTTCTGAATGTTGACACCAGCCTGTGAATAGCGTTCTATAGCACTTATGCTATAGTTCCCGCCCATTCCACCCCATTCTAAAAAAAATACTAGAATGGGGTGTGATTGCGGTAGAATGCGTAGTTTGCCGTAAAATACAATGCTAGTTTGTTCATAAGCAGTCCTCGATACGTCTATCTCGTTCTTAGCCAGTCTGCAGTCCGTTTGTATCCAGTTCAACCTTGTTCTACCTCATTCTACCTCGTTCACAAAACGTCCAAGCCAGTTCTAACTAATTCTTACCCCACAAACTCTTTCGCACTATGGCCTCATCTCATCCCTAGTGTGTGTGTACTCGCGTCCTGGCCCCACTGCTAGGAATGCCGAATCCTCATTCAGGTTCAGGGCTCCGAGGTGGGGTCATTCTCAAGAAGTTGTCGAAGGACAACAGCTATTCTCCTCTCAGGTTTCAGCCACTTCCTCACCCAACAGCTTCTTACTTTTCCTTCTTTCTTCCTCTACCATGTCATTGTACTCTTCCTGTGCTTCCAACATAAATTGGATGATACCAACATTCAACATGTTAATGTATGCAAAGTTATCCATGGTTCTGGGCACACATCTTGCAAATCTTTACGTCAGGAAACGATGTGCACTGCCCGAAATCTCAAGCCCAACTGATGAACCTGAAACAGCTGTGAATTTGATGTAACACGTCCCTAGTAGGTACAAAGTACGGCAATTCTGATACGTCTATCTCGTTTTAAGTAAGTTGTCAATCCGTTTAATTGCAGAACGGGATGGACGGGATAACATTTTGAGCAGGATCAAAGTTCTAGAGCACCCTCCCCGTCCGAGCCCGTCCATGAAGTTTGTAAAAAGACTGTAAATAGTTCCACTACGTTTCATACACAGTTGGAGACAACATTCGACAACATTTTCACGAACGTATTGAGAACTAGTTTGTATTAGCAAGCAGCTTACTGTACGTCCTATATTGCTGAGAGGTGTGGCTTCTGGCCACAGCAGAACAGAACAGAAACAAGACAACGGGAGGCAACTAATGGATGTAATAGTGTTTATTTAGGGGATTCTTTTTTCTCTATATATTTATTTATTATGTTTTTGAATACCATAGAGTACTCAGCACTTCACTGTAACCAACTTGTAAAATGCTTTATGACTACCAAGTAAAAAACAGATGGTTTGGGAAGGTTCATTCTTCATGAAATGGAAACACACAGCATTGTGTCTTAGAAATGTTTTGATGCCAGATACAGTTTGCATCAGGTTTTTTCATTCTTAATGAACAAAGGAAGTCTGCAGGCCAGTGAAACACAACTAAAGTTTGGACAAGTTGATGGTTCTTTATATAATCTGAGGTGAAGATGTGAGTGTTTGTATGTGTGTGTGTTTGTGCGTGCGTGCATGCGTGCGTGCGTGCGCGTGTGTGTGTGTCCAAGGCAATTGAGGCTCATGACTGCTGACAGACAGCAGTCATACAGTAATACTTGCACACAGCATCACCCATTCAATGCAATGTGAATTTAACACAGTGTTGATTTTTACCTGACGACTCAATCTCTTTAACCCAGTCAACACCGCTCACCGTGTGTATGAAGGTTTTACATTCAACAAGGCATTTGGGATGAAGGTGATAACTGTTTAACACTAACGTCTGTCTGTCTGTCTGTCTATCTGTCTGTCTGTCTGTCTCTCTGTCTGTGAGTCGGTCTGTCTGTCTCTCTCTGTCTGTCTGTCTCTCTGTTTGTCTGTCTGTCTGTATGTCTCTCTGTCTGTCTGTCTGTATGTCTCTCTGTCTGTCTCTCTGTTTCTTTGTCTGTCTGTCTGTCTGTCTCTCTGTTTCTCTGTCTGTCTGTCTGTCTGTCTGTCTGTCTGTCTGTCTGTCTGTCTGTCTGTCTGTCTGTCTGTCTGTCTGTCTGTCTGTCTGTCTGTCTGTCACTGGTAGATGACCACATGACCAACACCAAGACAAAGACAGGGCTGAAAGAGGTTCTTCTTTCGAAAGAGTGCTTCTTTAGACCTTAGAGTCTAGAATCTAGCTCTGAGGTAGCACCCTAAACTGAGTTGAGTGGGACTGAGTTGTCATGGTTTTCAAAGGTTCCAGAAGGTTTTTCCCACCCAACAAACCAATATGGGGGCTAGGTGAGTAGAAGGGTCTATTATCAGGCCCACGTAGCCCAAGCCTGCTAATGTTATTCTATAGATTAGAGCGTTGATCCAAAAAGCAATTATAGTGACGAATCCGACCCAAAGTGGTGAGCACAGGGACATAGCTCATAGTGGATAATACAGCACAAGTTGCCACAAGCTGTTCTGGTGGCAATTAACACCTTCATTTACATGTTCTAGTTGCGACAAAATGTAATTATTATGCAAGCATGGAAACATGCCTTGACCTGAACATGCCTGCATGTGCAGCTAAAACAAAATCAGAAGCACACACACACACACACATACACACACATCCAAATGCCCACACTCACACACTCATGCTCACACACACACACACACACACACACACACACACACACACACACACACACACACACACACACACACACACACACACAGGCTAGGATTGATTTAGGTAATTTGTCATTTAGAAGAGAACAGATGAGTGACTGTTGGTCTGCTCTTAATTAAATTGGTAAGATAGTGAATGTTATTCTTTTTTTATATGCATTTCAACATAAAAGTATGGGCAATTGCATTGAAATGTTGATAATATTTATAATGCATCCATATCCCATTCTCTTTTCCACTGTGACTTAATCAACATACACATGTGTGTATACACACACACACACACACATACACGTGCACACGCACACACACACACACACACACACACACACACACACACACACACACACACACACACACACACACACACACACACACACACACCAACGCATTCTCATGAACCGATTCGTAGGATTTCCTACGAAAAAACAGTGCACTCTGTTTCGTAGGAAATCGTACGTACAGCAATCAGTGCGCATGCGCGTCCCACTGCAGCGAGAACACAAAGCAACATGGCCGATTCTCAGTGGAAAATGCAAACAAATCATATAGTTTGGCCATTTAAATATGTTTTGATAACATTTCTAGCGAGAAATGGGCCATTATTTGTCACAATCGTCCTTCAGAGAATGGATACTATCTTTAGTTTCATAGTTATTACGAATATTGTGCGTATAAACAGCACTTTGTCTCTCAGGAATCGAACATTCGTTTGTTGTATAACACTTATACATATTATGTTTTTACATGTTAAGGTTATTCTAAAATACAGTTTGATAACATTTCGAGTGAGAAATATGCACTTAAGTTAAGAAATATCCGTTCAATGAATGTATACAATCTTTAGTTAGTTAGTTATGGCGAAGATTCTGCATCATGTATATCCGTTGCTATGGTGACACACGAAAGTGTGTTTGTGTCGCGCACCCCCTCAACAACGGTAGACCTGTTCTCCACAGTATTATTATTACTTATTTAAGTCATCAGCTCTCCTTTTATTCTGTGAAATAGTTTGTTTTGATCAATTATTGAATTCTTATTATTTACATGTTTAGGTTTAGATTTAATCTAGGTTGGGATTTTAGCGCCCTCTGCAGGCTGGTTGAGACGTGATAATATTAAGTTTAATTGGAAAATATGTATGTTAAACAATAAAATCAAGTCTAAACCGGTCCGAATTGAAAGGTATAAGGCAAACATCAATATCTTCAACACATTTGGCTACTTCATAACCCCTAAAACATGTTTGACAGATTTTATCCAGCTTGGCCCTAAATGGTTCAGAGAAAGTACACCTGCAAGCAGCCTTGGCTTGGAGCAAGAATAAATTAAATTTAGTCGTAGGACAACCATGAAGACATCATTGGAAAGATCTAGAGAGTCACAAATGTCAGTATGAAAGGTGTGGGGGGTTCCTGCTCCTCAGGGGTGACCTTTGAACCTGGAACCTGTGCCACCTTTGAAGGCTTACAGGGAAGCCAAAACAGACATGGGATCAACAGTTTTGAAAAGATCTTGACCTCTACTACCATACGCAAGGGCAAAACAATTGGGGGCATCACTCAGCAGGGTCATAACCTGTAAACAACATGACCCTTTCACCCTCTAGAAAGATAAAATCTGACCAGTGTGCTTCTCGACCAGTAAACCCTATAATAAGATGGCAAGATTCCTGGTCACAATTTGACATAATAGGGAAAACACATACAACTACAAAAACAGCATGTGACAGCACGTGACAGCACACTGCAAATTGTAGTTCTTAGCACACGTCCGGGTCTCGTCCCTCGTTCTATTTGTGTTAATAATGTGGTTTATATATATTTTATTATTATTTAACATATAATGTGGTTTCCGAACGAGACGGTGCAGCTCAGTGCCGCGGCAATCCGATGGATTAGTAATACACGTAAAAATAAACTTCAATAATAAACGTAACAGAACAATAAGGCGGCAGTGATATCAGCGCCCTTAGCAATGATAGAAACCTGAACAAATCTTCGTAATAACTCATAAACTAAAGATCGTATAAATTAAATTAACAAAGCGTGTGAGCGTAAAACACACATTTCTCTCTAGAAATGTTATCAAAACATATTATAATGCCGAAACTATCTATCTATCTATTACATTTTCCACAGAGAATACAAGGAAACGTGACTGTGCTTGACATTATTGCTGAAGTTTGCGCATGCGCACCGGGTTGATACGCGCACCGGGTTGATACGTACGATTTCCTATGAAACAAAGTGCACTGCTTTTTCGTAGGGAATCCTACGTATAGTTTATGAGAACAGCCTGCACACACACACACACACACACGCACGCACGCACGCACGCACGCACGCACGCACGCACGCACACACGCACACACGCACACACACACACACACACACACACACACACACACACACACACACACACACACACACACACACACACACACACACACACACACACACACACACACACACACACACACACACACAGAATGAACCATGGTTCACCCTGAGCCTTAGATATCAGACATATTGTGTGTTATATTATGGATGACCAGCAGACTCTATGGCACCAGGAGAGGCGGACAAGGACAAGGTGGTCTTCACCACCGGCTGTCGGCACAGAGTCAACATCCACATCAATCACACGCCACAGAGGGCTCTATACCCTGTCCCCCTCCACCTGCCACCACCACTCCTAACCATCCACCACCACCACCCCTAACCCTCCACCACCACCCCTACCTGCCACCCCCCCTAACCCTCCACCACCACCCCTACCCTCCACCACCACCCCTACCTGCCACCACCACCCCTACCTGCCACCACCACCCTACTGCCACCACCCCTAAGCCTCCATCTTACCCTCCCACCTCACAGATATATGTCTCTCACAGCACATGAACAGGAGACCCACTGGGTGAAGACGTGTCTTCAGAGGACAGAGACGCTCCCCTGCTTGTTTGTAACGCTTTAGATGATGTATAACTGTCCGGCCGTACAGGTGAGATGTCTACGATATCTACCATACATCCGATAACAGTACACTACACAACACTGTACAGTACACAACAGTCTGCTCAACACTATTGTCACGCTTTAGATTTATTAGATGACTCACACTATGGTTTTTGTATTTTTGTAGACCTCTCATATTTCAGTACAAAAGCGTGATTTCATCAAGGATATATGATATATAGTATAACTATAGTATAACTAATAATAATAATTAATATATTCACTTTGCTCTCTAAACCACCATGTACTCGGCTAAAGCAGGCAGAGGTCTGTGCCGATGTGGAAAACCAGAGGAGCCAGACGGAGAAAACACAACCTAGCCTGTAGGGAAAGCTGCAGAAGTAACATTTATTATTGTCCGAGGGACTCGGTTATCTCAGCCCAGTGGCCTTATCTCTAGCAGGGGTTTGAGATAGGATGAGATAGGGGACCCCCCCCAGAGGACAATCCTTCCTGCTTATATCCCCGGACGCCTCTCTCTCTTCCTCCCTCCAACCAAGACCTCCGACGTCAGTGTAGCCACGGGTCCAGAATGTAAATCAGTAGTCACCAGGAGGGCGAGGTAGTAAACACTATTCTGCTTCCCTTTTCCAAAACACTTTAAACACTTTTGATTTGGGTTTTCTGGGTCTTCCGAGATAAGAATCAGCTCAGATGAGCTGCAAACCACAGCGTGCGAAGGTCCGCAAGAGACTCTCCTCTCTGATGGGATGTGTTGTCTGATCTGGAAGTCACCTCCATCACATTAGTGGAATTCCTAATATCGCCAAAAGTCGCTCTCTTCCCTTTTCCCCTTCATGTCCCAGGCGGGGCCCTCTGTGCGTCTTATCAACGGCCTTTGATCAAATAGAAATAGAAAAAAAAAGAAAAAATCCCAAAACAAACTCAAGCGCTGGTTCAGACCGCCCGTTTCCGGATCCTGGGAGAACAAGTGTCGGGTTAGCAGAGTGTGCCGTCGGTCATTGGGTGGTCACGGTCCAGCGGCCAATCATCACCCGTGGCTCACCGCTGTGGGGAGGGCAGCCGGCCGAGCAGGGCAGGGCCTCCGCTCCCCCCGGCCCCCGGCCCCGCCCCGGCCCCCCGGCCCCCCGGCCGAGCAGGTCAGGGCCTCCGCTCCCCCCCGGCCCCCGGCCCCCCGGCCCAACTTACTGAACAGGACTCAATAATCAAGATGCTTTGATTTGCCATTTGCAACAAGTACATTGGAACGCTTACTCCCCATTCCCTCCCGCAGTATGAATGAATATGTGAAACAGGGAGGGGCTTGGTCTGTGTTATGGGAGGGGCTTGGTCTGTGTGATGGGAGGGGCTTGGTCTCTGTTATGGGAGGGGCTTGTTTGTGTGATGGGAGGGGCTTGGTCTGTGTGATGGGAGGGGCTTGTTTGTGTTATGGGAGGGGCTTGTTTGTGTGATGGGAGGGGCTTGGTCTGTGTGATGGGAGGGGCTTGTTTGTGTGATGGGAGGGGCTTGGTCTGTGTGATGGGAGGGGCTTGGTCTGTGTGATGGGAGGGGCTTGGTCTGTGTGATGTGAGGGGCTTGGTCTGTGTGATGGGAGGGGCTTGGTCTGTGTGATGGGAGGGGCTTGGTTTGTGTTACTTGTGCCTTTTATTGTCGTAAGTACAACAAAATTGTTTAGCAATCCTTACGGCTTTCACACAACAGCATTTGGAAACATAAATTATTTAAAAACGAAACAAAATATGAGTAAAAATTAATAAAAAAATAAAAACATTTAAAATCTTTTTTACAATAATGTGTGTGTTTGTGTGTGTGTGTGAGTGTGTATCCCATACATTGGATATATATATATAAATAACCATCGTCACGCAGACCCGCCCTGGTCACCACAGAACTTCAAAGTTCTCTCCTTTGTCTTTTTTTTATCTGCAAGTAGCATATGGCCTTTGTCAGCCAGCATCCTTATCAATGGTCAGAGTACCCCCTCTTGCCCTCTCTCACACACACACACACACACACACACACACACACACACACACACACACACACACACACACACACACACACACACACACACACACACACACACACACACACACACACACACACACACACACACACACACACACACACACACACACACACACACACACACACATCCCCCATGGCTCTCATGGAATTAACTGGATGTTGGATGTTGTTTGTTCTTTGACAAAATCAGTTGGACTTGGATGTTCTCTAGCACTGTCAAGTCAATACCCTGTATATACCCTATATACACCCTGAATATACCCTATACACCCTCCCTATATATACCCTGTATGCACCCTCCCTATATGTACCCTGTACACACCCTCCCTATATATACCCTGTATGTCCCCTCCCTGTATATACCCTATATCATCCCTATACCCTGTATATACCCTATATATACCCTTATATACGCTCCCTATATAACCAGTATACACCCTCCCTATATATACCCTTATATATGCTCCCTATATAACCTGTATACACCCTCCCTACATATACCCTGTATATTACTCCCTATATAACCTGTATACACCCTCCCTATATATACCCTGTATATTACTCCCTATATAACCTGTATACACCCTCCCTATATATACCCTGTATATTACTCCCTATATAACCTGTATACACCCTCCCTATATATACCCTGTATATTACTCCCTATATAACATGTATACACCCTCCCTATACATACCCTATATATAGTGGGCCTGTGGCGTGATGTGGTGCTTGGTTTGACGCATGACACAAAAATATATATTGAGTATACATTATCATGTATATCGGTGTGTGAGAATGAACATCCATCAGTAGAACTCTTTGCCATATGGGCAACAGTGCATGAGGACAGGCTCCTCGTGTGAGCACATCCTCACATGAGGACAGGCTCCTCGTGTGAGCACATCCTCACATGAGGACAGGCTCCTCGTGTGAGCACATCCTCACATGAGGACAGGCTCCTCGTGTGAGCACATCCTCACATGAGGACAGGCTCCTCGTGTGAGCACATCCTCACATGAGGACAGGCTCCTCGTGTGAGCACATCCTCACATGAGGACAGGCTCCTCGTGTGAGCACATCCTCACATGAGGACAGGCTCCTCGTGTGTCCAACCGAGCAGCAGTGGCTCCCGGGCGCATCATCCGTCTGATCGTCCCCACCGTGTGCAGGGTGAGGAAACACATCTGAGACCGGGGAGACAGGACAGAGCCGGCCGGATGCCTTCCTGCGGGGAAAGCGTCAGTGCATTAACCACACACACACACACACACACACACACACACACACACACACACACACACACACACACACACACACACACACACACACACACACACACACACACACACACACACACACACACACACACACACACACACACACACACACACACACACACACTCTACACAGATACGGTGCATGTCAAGTGTCAGTGCATTAACCACACACACACACACACGCACACACATTCTACACAGATACGGTGCGTGTCAAGTGTCAGTGCATCCCTGAAATGATTGGCCCTGGTAGTGGCGTTTTTGTGTCTAATTTATGCGCATACCATGCATATCATACGCAATGTTTCATTAGCATATTGTGTTGAGCGTATCTTCGCATGCAAATAATCAACATCTGAGCAGGCGTGGGCGGGGTTGGCGGCAGGCCGTAATTGCGATGCAGCCTTTGCTTAAAGCACATGTTTGTACCCACCGTAGCCTCTATGAATATTACATCATGACCCCCAGCTCAATGTCTCCAGCTTTGTTCCTGGTCGTAGGTAATGACCCTCTGGTCTCTGGGAGGCGAGTGTGTGGTGAATTAGTAATATGTAGTAAGTAAACACAGAGGGTCCATTCACAGTGACCCGTAGCTGCTAGCCAGGGCTCCGAAGTGTTCGGCTGAGGTCAAGGGTGACTCTCTTTCGGGTTTGAAAGTGTCCTCCAGTACAACCTTGACTTCCTCAAAAGCAATATGACGAAAGATTTAAGAGGGCATATCGTAGTCCGATTTGCGTTTGACTTTTCCTGCTCCGGTGCCCTTGAACAAAAGAAAACACCTTCATGTAAGCTTCAGTACGAGAACAAACCTTGGCTTTGTTATTACTACTATTATTATTATTATTATTATCATTATTATGATCTATAATTACTTTGTTATTCTGAGGGTCTTTCTGCTGTCTAATCCTGTGGCACAAACTCATGAAAGAATCTGTCCTCCAAATGAAGGTTTGATCAAATTAGCGAACAGGCAGAAGACAAAAGGAAGGACACCGCTCTTCTGTTTATACCATATTTATATATGGTATAAACCAGGTTTATGCTCAACCTTGCGAACTATTGCTGACAAGGTTTTTTACAGAAGGCAAAGATGTTGATTTCAATGTCACCGGTGTATTTTCTATAATGAACGTTGTAATGAGCCTTATTACATTAAATTTAGGCCGAGGCCAGACAGAAACAGATTCAACTATAGGAACAAAGAGGGAGCCTGCCATTTGTGTGTGTATATTTCTCTTTAAACACAGGTGTTTTATTAACCCCTAATTGGCTGTTGAATATCCTACAGAAAAATATCTTAATTTCAACCTTTTGATAGCAGCCATGCCTGTAATGTAAATATGACAAGCAGCCCTCCCTTCACCCCCACATGCATGACAGATAACATCCGAGATCCATCATCTTGTGCCTCGGGATGACACGGGATGACACAGGATGACACGGGCGTTCATTTGGTCATTGGTTGAAGTCAGGACTGCAGTTGGCTGGGGGAGGATGCTGAGTAATAAGGGTCCTTCTATCGAAACACAATTTCCAATCTCTTGCTTCATATGAGCCGTGTACGTCAGACACAAGAAGAAATAAGCAAACAGAATAAGAAGAGGAGAAGAACAACAACCACACGTATGCACACAATCCCAAACATGTAAACCTAAACCGATATCCCTCTCTCACCTCTTTCTGGCCAATATCTGTACAATCAAGGCACCCTTTTCCAGGCGTTCTCCGTCGTGAGATGAGCAGCTGGGACGAGGTTTCGGCCTGCCCACTGCAGGCATAAAGGAGACACTGAGTACACTCTGAGAACAAGCTGAGTGCAATGGTGACAGAGACAGATAGAACATGGGGTCATTTTATGTCAGAAATGCCAAAAATACAACAGAGACAAGGCTTTTATAGGTAGCACTTTAGTCACCGCTTTCATGTAAAAAGCCTCAGCCTCTCTCTCTCTCTCTGTGTTTCATCTCGGGACCCAAAATACTTTTTTGTGTGTCGGACATAAAATGGGTCGTGATCCAGTTGGAGGTCGTGATCCAGTTGGAGGTCGTGATCCAGTTGGAGGTCGTGATCCAGTTGGAGGTCGTGATCCAGTATGGAAGTTTCAAAAGTTGATGAGAGTTAATGGATTGATGGAGTGGCTGGCTTGGTTCCAGTGGGGGTGTCAGTGGGGGTGAGAACACGGAAGAGTCTGGTCACACAGCTTATCTCCAGGAGAGCGCATAGGCTCCATAACACCACCCGGACATAACTGCCTCCAGAAGACATTGATCGGAGCCTCCAATAGGCCTATATCACGGTAGATTAGAACGCCGGAAGTACCCGCCGAAGCAGTGTATCCCAAGTTCCGGTTAATGCATTCAGCTTGGCATTCACCATGGAGGACATTTATCGCTGGACAACATCGCTGCATAACCTTCCAAAAGTCGGTCAAGACGATGTGGTTCTTGTTCCATGTCTGCTGTTGCAGATTCTCTCATTTTTAGTTCTCATTTTTTGTACATGTTCTCCATTTCTGCGTGCAGTTACACCCGTGCAGTTAAATGGATGCTCCTGTTCGTGTGCTGCTGGAAAGGTGTTGTGTAATCACGTGGTCGCACTCCTATTCCAGACGGCTCACTACA
>CM051017.1:2180200-2192700 GCA_027704905.1 Muraenolepis orangiensis
ATGTTAATAATATAAATATAATATGAATACTCCCATATTAGGCATATTCCCCGTCAGCCGAACCTAAATAAACTAATATATGTATCCTTAATCCCTCAGGATTAATTAAAAATTAACTAACTTTATTAGTCAAATAATTAGCATTATATTTTCATGACCATGGGCATCACTTGCCCACTACTTTAAAAAAAAATCAACATTCCCTGAAGGTCTGTTTTGTAGTTTGTTACTGTATGTAACTTTCACAGGGAGTACATGAGCTCACAGGCAGGTGGCCTTAAGGGATGATGCTGCAGGGCCACTCTAACACGATCCATCTTGATAAGAGAGCAGTACATCGTGAGTCTTAGTCTCAGGGGTTTTTAAAAGCTGCCAACAGACAGGAGGGGGACTGATTGTGGCGACATGGTTTTTAAATCACGCACCTGGGGTGTTTAGTTCATTAGCGGAGGAGCAAGACAGACTAACATGATTGGGAGTAATGGCTTTTTGCTTTTTGCCTTAACGAGGAACTGTGTGTTCCCTAATGAGAACTATTATGTCACCCTTACACAAGTAAGTATGTAAATATGTTTGCAGTTGGCAATTCTTTGATCTGCTTAAGTTTCAGAACACCAAATCACATTTAAGTCCCCGGATATCTCCAGCTGTTTGAAATGTAGTCATGTTGGCCATCACAAAAAAGCATAATACATCATCCATCCATCCATCAGTCCCTTTGTTGTTATTTTTATTGTGTACAGTATTGTTATAGTATAGTGTTGTATTGTATATGTTTAGTACACAGTATATAGAACAATTGTACTGCAGGAGGGTATGAGTAAGCTTTCCATTGTACTTGTTGCAATGGGAAATATAAATCTTGAAGCTAGACGTTAGCTAGATGTTGCTAGAAGATACAAGATATTTGCCATTTGTAACAAGTCCATTGGAATGCTTGCTCCCCATTCCCTCCCACAGTAAAGTAATCTCAACAATACCGTAAAAATAATATATACAATCAAAATAAAATTAAAATTAAAATGAACAAAGAAAGGACAGCAAAGTGACTGACAGATGGTATGAACATCTGTTGAATGTGCAAAAAGATTTAAAAGCATTTAAAATGCAGTAGTGCAGCAGCATCATAAATACAGTGCAGTAAAGTGCAGTAGCTTTAATGAGTCCAGAATGTCCAGCAAAGTATGATAGTGTTGTAGGGGACAACGGGTATGGACAATATAATTCACATCCGATTTTTTTTTTTCAACATGAGCACAAACGCTGTAGCTATTAAGCTACCGGAGTTTTGGGAGCAGCAGGCTGCCGTTTGGTTCGCGCAGGCAGAGGCGCAGTTCGCCATACGGAGGATCACAGATGATTCATTCTGAAGACCGCGGTAATCACTCCGTTTGGGCTCTTCGAGTTCCTCCGAATGCCTTTTGGACTTAAGAACGCGGCCCAGGCATTTCAGCGCCTTATGGACAGCGTGTTAAGGGACCTGCCGTTCCTGTTCACGTACTTAGACGACATCCTCATCGCCAGCTCCTCAAAGGGTGAGCACATGGCTCATCTCCACACACTGTACGAGCGCCTAAGTCAGCATGGGTTAATTGTTAACCCAGCGAAGTGCCAGTTTTGACTGCCGGTAATTGATTTCCTGTGGCACCGCATCACCAAGGATGGGGCAGTGCCACTGCCATCGAAAGTGGAGGCTGTGAGCGAGTTTCCGCGGCCCCTCACCGTCCGGGCGCTACAGGAATTTTTGGGAATGGTTCATTTCTACCATCGCTTTGTGCCCAGGGCAGCCCAGCTCATGCAACCCCTTTACGAGGCGCTCAAGGGGAAGCCTGCTAAACTCACTCTTGCTTGGTCGGAGGATATGGGCACTGCTTTCAAAGGCACCAAGCAGGCCCTAGCTAAGGCGGCCATGTTGGCGCACCCAGTACCTGAGGCGCCCATCGCTCTCACAACCGACGTGTCAGATTATGCTGTTGGGGCAGTGTACGAGCAGCTAGTCGAAGGGCGATGGCAACCCCTCGCCTTTTTTAGTCGGCAGCTCAGAGCCAGTGAGCGGAAATACAGCACTTTCGACCGGGAGCTTGCTTCTCAGCCTCCACCTGGCGGTACGGCACTTCCGATTCCTGTTGGAGGGCCGGCCATTTACAGCGTTTGTTGACCACAAACCTCTGGCATTTGCCATGGCCAAGGTTTCAGAGCCATGGTCCGCTCGCCAGCAACGCCAGTTGTCCGCCATCTCAGAGTTTACCACGGATATCCAACATGTTCCCGGGAAGAACAACCCTGTTGCCGACTGCCTCTCTCGGGCTATCATCAGTACGGTCCACCTCGGCATTGATTATGCATGTATGGCAGCCGATCAGCTTTCCGACAAGGACGTCCAGGATTGTAAGGCCACGGATACAGGCCTGCAGTTGGTGGACATTCCTTTTGATGACACCGGTTCCACGCTCCTCTGTGACATTTCACTTGGGCAACCGCGCCCTGTGGTCCCTGCCGCTTGGAGGAGGCGGGTTTTCGATGCTCTCCACTGCCTTTCCCACCCGGGCAGGAAAGCATCACAGCAGCTGGTGACAGCCAAATTCGTCTGGCACGGACTTAAAAGAGATGTGCGAGATTGGGCTAATGCTTGCCGTAATCTGGCCGTCAAGTCCTCCGATCACCCTCTGGTGGTCACTGGTCCCGTCGCAACACGGACACTGGACACCCGCAGCCGTTTCGGCAGGATCATCCGGGGTCCGCAACGGCTTATACAGCCTGTGCTTGTGAATTCTGGGGGGGTGCATGTAGGGGACAACGGGTATGGACAATATAATTCACATCCGGTGTTGGGGGATGCACAAGGGTATGTGCCTTTAAGGACGGTCATCACGTTGTTGACGGGGGGGGTCAACCGGGGTGACGTGATGACGTATTGGGGATAAATAAGGAAGTGAGAATAAAGTGGGGGCCGCAGTGTCTCGCAACTAAACTATCGCCTGGCAGTCCTTTTGTTCCGCACTCCTACAGTGTAATGTTAATGACAATGTTATGAAAGTGAAAGTGGCAGCACTCCTAGCAGTTCAGTAGGCGCCTGTGGATAAAAACTATCCTTAAACCTGGTAGTACTTGTACGGATGCTGCGCAACCGGCGACCAGGTGGTAGGGGGGAAAAAATATGTTGCCCAGGGTGGTTGCAGTCCTTTATGATGGACATGGCCTTCTTCCAGCATCTGGTCCTACAGATCTCCTCAATGCATGTAAGTGCACACCCGATGATCTTCTCTGCAGTCCACTCGACCCTCTGAATGGCTTTCTTGTCCTGTTCAGTGGTGTTGCCATACCACACAGTGACGCCACTTGTCAGGACGCTCTCTACGGTGCCACGGTAGAAGTTCACTAGCCACCGTTGGCCTATTCCGCTTTTTCTGAGGCACCGCCGAGCATAGAGGCGCTGGTGTGCCTTCTTCAGCATGACCTCCATGTTCCGGATCCACACCAGGTTGCAGGAGATCCATAGTCAAAGGAAACCGAAGCAGCTGACGACTTCCACCGGTGTCCCGTCCAGGCTGATGGTGGAGTGGGGGCTCCTGAAGTCCACGATGAGCTCCTTAGTCTTGCTGACATTCAGTGCGAGGCTGTTGTCCTCACACCATCGCGTTAGCTGACCACCTCATCTCTGTACTCGTTTCATCGCCCTCGCTTATCAAGCCGATGACTGTGGTGTCGTCTGCAAACTTGATAATGCGATTACTGCTGTGCGTGGCAGTACAGTCATGTGTGTACAGCGAGTACAGCCGGGGACTGAGGCAGCAGCCTTGGGGTGCTCCGGTGTTGAGGACCAGAGTGGATGAGATGTTGTTCCCAATCTTCACAACTTGAGGCCTGCCCGTCAGGAAGTCCATAATCCAGTTACAGATGGGGGCGCCCAGACCTAGGTCCCTCAGCTTCAGGACCAACGATGGTGTTGAATGCCGAGCTGTAGTCAATGAACAGCAGTCTGACGTAGGTGTCCCTCCTGTCTAGGTGCTGCAGGGCCGTGTGCAGTGCCAGGGAAATGGCGTCGTCTACAGACCTGCTTGGTCTAGGGACTCTGGGATGTTGTTGTTTACATGTGGGTCTCGCTGCACATCACATGTTGTTGTTTACATTCAAGATTCAAGATGTTTTTATTTGCCATGTGCAACAACAAGTACAATGGACTACTTAGTCCCCATTCACTCCCGCAGTCGAGATTTCAACAACAAAACTATACTATACTCTACTAAACTATGCAATACTATACAATACTATACTATAAACAACACTTTTACATTATTATACTATATACAACAATATACTAAAACAATATTATAACATTACTTATACACAACAAAGAACATGGTGGTTCACATGGTTGGGATAATAGTTTGTCAAATTTCTTACGTGAAATTTGTGGCGTGGTCCCCACTGTTCCACTGCGCTGCCCTGAGCTATTTAGAAGAGCTATTAGCCCTGAATGCTACGTGTGGTGCGTCTTGTTCTTCGTCTAATTGTATCGTTTCCTATTTGTTTTATTATTCATAATCCACAGTGATTATGACATAATGTACGTCATGTTTCGATTGCTTTGAGCTGTGTGGGCTACGTGTTCCATTTGGCTCCCTTGTTCTCTCGTTCCCTAATCCCTACAGAGTGAACACTATAGTGAACACTGCATGTACACTATATGTAGGGAGTGCATGGGGGATTTGGACACTAATTATACAGGGGAAATCTATCGTGTCACCATATCGGTGACGCGATAGATTTCCCCTGTATAATTAGTGTCCAAATTCTTTATGCGAATGAGCTGTCACCTAGATGACAGCTCATTCGCATAAATATGTATGTGCTAGACCATCTATATTGAACAAATCCGAAGGCAGTGACAACCGCTATGCACCATGGGATATAGTGCGGAAATAAGTGTGGATCAGTTGTACACTTATTATTATTGGGCTGAGCAACACGTTCCTCTGGGGCCCCGCTAATATCCGACCCCCTGCCCTCGTTAGCGGGAAATCAAGCCCAGTGGATAACGGGGGAGAAAATATGGAACAGGAGCCTTGTGCTCCACTGCCTCCACTGAATTCTCCTCCTCTTCCTCCCCCCACCTCCACCTCCACCTCCTCCTCCTCCTCCCTCTTCCTCCTCCTCCTCCTCCTCCTCCCCTTCCTCCTCCTCCTCCTCCCCTTCCTCCTGCTCCTCTTCCTCCCCCCTCCTCCTCCTCCTCCTCCTCTTCCTCCTCTTCTCCAAGACACCGTTCACCAGATGTACGGATTTACATACAGACGTAGATGTTGATGTAGACAGTTCAGCAGGCGTAGCTATGTACTGATGTATGTAGATGTTGATATATATACAGTTCACCAGATGAACTGATGTTTGTAGATGTTGAGACATATACAGTTCACCAGATGAACTGATGTATGTAGATGTTGATATATATACAATTCACCAGATGAACTGATGTATGTAGATGTTGATATATGTTGATATATAATGGTAACGGTAAATGCTCGCATCAAGTTCAAGACTCTGGTACTGACCTTCAGGGCAGTCAATGGAACTGCCCCAACCTACCTCCAAACGTTGGTCAAGCCCTACATCCCAGCCAGAGAGCTCCGCTCAACTTCTGCCAGGTGACTTGTTCGACCTTCACTGATGACAACCAAGCATCGCTCTTCCAAGACCCAGCTCTTCATGGCTCTGGCTCCACAGGTGGAATGAACTCCCATCTCATGTCAGGACGGCAGAGTCCAGCTTCCGCAAGAGACTCAAGACCCACCTGTTCAGAGTCCACCTGGACTCTCCTTGAACCCTCCTTCTCCTTTGTGAACCCCTAACTTGCTTAAGTCCTGACATTAATAGCTCAGAGCATATTGTATATTCTAGCAAGTGTATATCCTTAATGTTGATAACACACTCTTATCACAGCTACTTTATTGTAATTTTATAATTCTAATTGTGTTTTAGATAAGTCCCTTCGTTTTTAAAGTTTTTATAACTGAATAAGTGTTTGTTTGCTATTTGTATAAGCTGCTGGAAGACTAAATTTCCCTCGGGATTAATAAAGTATCTATCTATCTGCTTAAGCAGGTGACCTGGCAGTACGAAATTGTGTTATTCATCTTGTTAATATGAATGCTTGTGAACTGCTGTTCCTCATCTTTGTTCAGTGACTGTATATGGTGGAAGATAAGGCAGTAGTGGTTGATATGGATTGTCTGTGTATCTGAGCTATTTTTGACGATGTTGTTTCAATATTGTTTTCGTATTCTGTCGTTAAAGTCTGAGTTTCCGTGACGTGCTTATGAAGGAAGAACACAGATACCATATGTGAGAGAACGGACAACTTGTCGTTCTTTCACATGAAAAGAAGAACAACAACAACAAGAAGCTGAAGGACATTTTGTTGCTGAAGCCCGAAGACGGGACACAATGGCGTAGACTGAGTGTGGCTATTCATTTGAACGGCTGAATGTGAATAAACTCCTGGCTACACTGCGCAATGATCCTTCAACTCACCAAACTTTATCAAACAGATAACAGTGTGCTTTTTTTGTCATAAACACACTCTTTTCTATTTATATATAGATCTATATAGACTCAGAGGACATACAAACATTTAAAATACATGTGGTATTTCAATGTGTCCTTACATCACGTGTTGTCTTAACATGAATGAGGAGCTTGGCGCTGGAGGAGAGCAGACGCATCTCTCTACGAACTCCCGCAGTTCATTTAGTTAACTTAGTTTACTTTGTGTACTTTGATAAAAATGTATATGAATGCTTGTGAGCTGCTCTATTTTGATGTTTGCGTACCTCAGTGTTATGCTATTGTCTACTTCAACTAATGTACTCCTTATAAGTCGCTTTGGATAAAAGCGTCTGCCAAATGTCCTAAATGTAAATGTAAATGTAAATATATACTGTATATACAGTTCACCAGATGAATGTATGTATGTAGATGTTGATATATACAGTTCACCAGAGGAATGGATGTATGTAGATGTTGATATATACAGTTCACCAGATGTGTTAATGTGTGCACTTGTAGATGTTGATGCAGACAGTACACCAGATGTTACCATTGGTGTGTGTGTGTGTGTGTGTATGTGTGTGTGTGTGTGTGTGTGTGTGTGTGTGTGTGTCAATCTTTGCATTTCATATTGTGAAAAGTTTTTTTTATTTATTAGGTTTTTTTTCGTTGTGTTGCAGTTATAATCTGAATGCTTTGTGATTAGTTGAGGCAACAAGGACCGGGTTGTGAAGGTGGACTAATCAGATCTGTGCATCCACATCCACTCTCAAAGGGCACAAGTTACAACTCACACAAGTTACTCTGTGAGCCACCGTGAGCCACACACAGAGAGAGCACACATGAGACACGTGTGTGGGTGTTAGTCAGAGGCACATTGAGTCAATTTCCCTCCAAACATCGGTGTTTTTTGGAGTGTGAAATTGCTGAAAAATGAATTGACTCTCATACTTCGACTGGTTTAATGGCTGGGTGCTGGGTGCAGGGAGGTAGAGGCTGGAGGTGCGGAGGCTAATCTCACATCAATTAATGCTATTCACGGAGGACAGCGTGCATGATTACAGTGCTGGCACAAACAACATATCGCGTTGCATAGATTTAAGGTTTTGTGATTGGAGATTGTGCGTCTCTGAATGCATTAAAGGGCATTTACACAGCCTCCGCTTCACAAGTGGACTTCTGAAGTGTTTGTGCCCGAGCCCACCGGGGACTCAGCTCGCTCGCTCTCTCTCTCTCTCTCTCTCTCTCTCTCTCTCTCTCTCTCTCTCTCTCTCTCTCTCTCTAATATTCTGTTGTTTGTTGTGTCATAGGCCCCCAAACGACCCATATGAGTGTTTACTGTTGGCCCTGCAGCCACGCCCCGGGACTGTCAAGGTTCTGGCTGAGAAAACCAAACAGACTTTACTGACAGACTTTACTCTCAGTGGAAAATGCAACATTTTGAGATAGTTCTGGCATTCAAGTGTGCAATCATACATTTGTAGGGAGAAATGTGCATTTAATGTTCCTCATCTTTGTTCAGTGACTGTATATGGTGGAAGATAATGCGGACACAATGGCGTAGACTGAGTGTGGCTATTCATTTGAACGGCTTTTCT
Source organism: Muraenolepis orangiensis (assembly GCA_027704905.1). Taxonomy (NCBI): domain Eukaryota; kingdom Metazoa; phylum Chordata; class Actinopteri; order Gadiformes; family Muraenolepididae; genus Muraenolepis; species Muraenolepis orangiensis. Next base: position 2,188,342 of record CM051017.1, read on the forward strand.
ATTTATATATAGATCTATATAGACTCAGAGGACATACAAACATTTAAAATACATGTGGTATTTCAATGTGTCCTTACATCATGTGTTCTAGATATTTATATATTACTGAGCTTAACATGAATGAGGAGCTTGGCGCTGGAGGAGAGCAGACGCATCTCTCTACGAACTCCCGCAGTTCATTTAGTTAACTTAGTTTACTTAGTTTCCTTGTACTTTTTAACTTATTTTTTCGCAAATTTTTAAGTCACCTAGAATTTATAGCAAGTCACCAACAAATTGTGGAGTTACGGAACAGCACAACTACAGACAATGCAGCAAAGGACTTGGACTTACCTGCGGTGATACGGAGGGACAATGGAGAGCGGGGGTTTCGTGCCCTGGGGGGGATAGGCCCCCCGGATAGGGTTCTGTGGCGGCCTACTGGTGAGGACACGCCCAAAGGGGATGGAAAACAGCCCTACCCATCATTCTTCTTGCCAATGTCCAATCACTGACAAAGGAGTCAGATGAACTGAACTGCCGTATCCCCTCACAGCGGGACATCAGGGAGTGTTGCGCCATGATTCTAACAGAGATGTGGCTGTCCTCCATGATTCCCCATGAAGCAGTGCAACCACCGGGATTCTCCTTGTTTCGGACTGACAGAACAGCTTAGTCTACGGGGAAGAACAAAGGTGGGGGCGTATGCTGCTTGGTGAACACCAACTGGTGTCCAGACGTTCAGGTGCTTTCTCAACACTGCTCATCTATTTTGAAATGACTGACAATCAAGTGTCGTCCTTTTTACTTACAGAGGGAAATCTCGGCTGTTCTCATGTGGGCCGTTTACATCCACGGGCTGATGCAAACTTTACATCGAGGTGAGCAAACTTCAGAATCGCTGCCCTGAGGCTGTCCCCATCTTAGCGGGGGGTTTTAACCACTGCAACTTAAAGAAGGTATTGCCAAAATACTATGTCAGACAAGACAAAGCAAGACTCTTGACCACTGTTACACCACCAATCAGCACGCTTATCACGCTGTTGCATGGCCAGCTTTCTAGAAATCAGACCACACCTCCATGCTTCTACTTCCTGTTTACAAACAGAAGTTGAAGACCACACTCACAACTGTGAGGACCGTGCATCGCTGGACAGAAAACGCCGTACTACATCTGCAGGGTTGGCTGGATATCATGGACTGGAGTATTTTCAAGAATACTGACCTGGATGTGTATGCAGATCATGTCACAGCATCCATTAACAGGCTAGTGGAGGAATGCATCCTGACCAGGTCTGTTGGTTCATTCTCGAAAACCGTGGATGAATGCTGACATACGGCACAAACTAAGGGAACAGAGAACCACTTTCACAACAGGTGACTCTAAGCACTACAAGAAGGCCAAGTAAAAACTCAAGAAGGAAAAGAAAAGCCATCAAGAAGGGGACATTGGAATATAAAAACAAACTTGAATTACAGTTCAGGGGCTCTGACACCAGACGTATGTGGCAAGGTCTGAGGGTCCTCTCCAATAACAAGGGGAGCTCAGAGGGAGTCACCAAAAACAACCCCAACCTACCAGACATACTTTAATCTCGCTCAAAGTGAGTTTTACGCTCGCTTTGAAAGGGGGAACTCTGAGCCAACCAACAATTAGGACATTTGGCGAACTGTGTCTATCACAACCGGACTTTCTGTAGACCCCCCCCCCCCCCCCCCCGGTTGTTCTAGTCAGACAGACGTCACGGAGGAGTCACTTTATGCGTTATCTCATTTAGGAAGGTCAGATTGTCGCAGCCAATTTCCAAGTTGACCATAGTTGTCAAAGCAGTGTCCATGTAGTGAAGTAACAGCCCAACACAGACTACACACAGGCTATCGATGAAAGGGACGGTCTAAAACGATACGTGAAAAGGCTTAACATAACTTAAAGTTCCAAAACAGCGATCAATAATCACCAAATGTCTCTGGCATATGTCTTGTCAATAGCACTTTCACCTGTCAAAATATCAAAACCTAAATCCTAATATTACAGAAGTTATGTTACATTAAGTGTTTTCCTCTCATAAAGCAGCGTTAAGTCTTTTCCTTACTGGCTCAATAGAGAGGAAAACACTCAATGTCACATAACGTTCATAATGGGAGGATTTAAGTTGAGATATTTTGATGACAAGACATATGCCAGAGAAATTTGGTGATTATTGATCGCGGTTTTGTAACTCTTAGTTACGTTAAGTCTTTTCACGTTAAGCGATGCAAAGAAAGATCAAGTCAAAACTCTCAATTCAAATGCACAATAATGCTTAACAAACTCATGACAGCCATTAACTAATCAGTCAACAAGTGTGTGGAAACAAAATGCAACAACCAGCTCAACGAGACGCAACACTGAGACAAAACCAGCAAAGACAAATGAGTCTCACTCACCAATGATGTTCACTTAAAGACCAAATCCATTCTCCTGTCCTTCTGGATGGATCGATAACCCGGTCATAAAGCTGATCACTGCTTTTCAGATCCAAAATAAGTTGCCTTTCAATAGCTATGGAAGCTAATGCAGTGAGTCGGGATTGTCCTGTTCTGTTCCTCCATATGTTTTTATAATATTAAAATGTCCTTTCCACACATGCAGTGATTACGGGGATCGTTAAAACTTTTGAAAAGGGTACTAACAACAATTCCGCAACAACATCATCTTCACCTGTTGCCATTTCGACGTAAAAAACCTACGAAAAAAACAACGTAGCACTACGCTAGATCCGAGCCAGTGAACCTTCTAGGGCACTATGGACCTGTGGAGAAATCTGAAAAAATATGCCCATTGGCTACAAATCACTATATGATTGGTTGATCAAATTGTCAATCTAAACGTACGCTCTCATTCAGTCTAAGGGCCAAAGTCATCGGGAATACTTTGGTTGAAGGATATTCTTCCCAGCAACCTAGAAAAATATCTGATTGGTTGCATTGTTTTTCCAACACAAAACCACTCGAATGCGTCGTGGATGGACCGAGAAAGACAAACAAATCAACGTAACTGTAATATAACAGATAACAACACAGATACCATTCTCATTTATTCATTTTATTTAAATTGTATTAAATTGTATTAAATTGTATTACATTTTATTAATACAATTAATTTGGATTTTTTTTGTTTCATCTGAGAGTTCCAGGGTCTTCTCTGAATACCTTGAAGGCCCTGACGCTTCACCACTGGTTAAATTGTAGGAAATTCCTACTGCGGGAGGGAATGGGGAGTAAGCATTCCATTGTAAAATGGCAAAATGTCTTGAATCTTGAAAGTCCTGGCTGTTCCTTCCCGAACTTAAATATTATTTCCCCAAGGATATATAAGTATTACATCTATTAAACTATAAGTATTAAAATATCTGTTTAACATTCATGAAGCAGACTTGAGAATTGAGAAGGTTGTCTTTCGTTTTAGTCCGAAGGGCATGCCATTCTCTCTCTCCCTCCCTCTATCCTAGTCTCTCTCTCACCTTCTCTCTCTCTCTCTTACTCACTCCCTCCCTTCCTCCCTCTCACTCTCTATCCCTCTCCCTCCTGGCTTCTCTCTCTCCCTCCCTGTCTCTCTCTCTCCCACCATCCCCATGTGTCTCTCTGTCTCTCTCCCTCTCAATCTCTCTCTCCATCCCCCTCACCAGCTCTCTCTCTCTCTCTCTCTCTCTCTCTCTCTCTCTCTCCCTCTCCCCCTCTTCTCTCTCCCCCACCTCACGGTCCACATAGTAATGGATGGCGGGGAGACGGCTAGTGAAATGGTCTTGGTGATGAAGAGTGATGATGACTACTTTAATGGTCCCCACCCGCCTTCGCCTCTCAGCCTCCGTCCCTTAGCCTTCACCCTGACAAGCGGCATAACTCAGCGCAGCGCCGTTTAGATTACAGATGTCGCCGATATATCACGCATTCCATCGGTAATAAAAAGGCTGCTTCCCCATGTTGTGCTGAGCGTGGTGGGGTCACTGCACAGCTCAGCTGAGGTCGGGCCTCGGCACTAAATCAGAATCCAGCGGTGACCCAGAATGGAGGTCAGTTCCCGCCGAAAACTCGCAGAGAAAGTTGGCTCCGGCCGGGTTGCTGACACGCAAACAGGGAGTCCGAGCCAAAAAGACGGGTTCAGTGTGATATTTATGTGCTGTGACTTCACCGTTTAACTGTAAACACAAATGCTTGTGTATTTGATGAGTAGCGGTAAATCCAGAGGGCATTGCGGCGTGTGTGTGTGTGTGAGCGTGTGTGTGTGTGTGCCTAGTGTGCATGTGTGTGTGTGTGTGTGTGTGTGTGTGTTCCTGGTGTGACAGAGTCTTTGGCGCAGCCCGTGTTGAGTGTGTCAAAGTCATGCTCACACACCCTGAA
>CM051017.1:2197700-2207700 GCA_027704905.1 Muraenolepis orangiensis
CTCTGTTTGTGTGTGTGTGTGTGTTTGTCTGTCCTATTGTCATGTGCTTGTCGGCGTTGTTTTGGAGCTTCTGTTTTATCTTGGTTCCTGGATGTATCCCAGTGTCATCCATGCAACACTTTGGACGTTGTACTGTTGAACCTTCCCTGCTTGCCTCTGTCATCGTGTATTTGGATCCTCCTCCTTGTGTACAGACACAACAGGACACAACAAGTTAACCTCAGTGAAGACGCCTCGTATCGTCAGAGGGACAACTTGGGCAACTTCGGGCAACTTCTTGGCCAATATGATATAATAGAAATGGACTGCTTTTATATCGCGCTTTTATCCAAAGTCATGCCTCACATTCACCCATTTATACACACATTCATCCACTGACGGCGGAGTCAGCCATCAAGGAGACAGCCAGCACATCAGGAGCAGTTAGGGTCAGGGTGTCTTGCTCAAGGACACCTCAACAGTTGTTGCTAGGAGCTGGGGATCGAACCAGAAACCTTCCGGTTGTGAGGCGACCGCTCCACCTCCATAGCTTCTGCCACCGATATCAACCAACCTTGCCTGTAGCTAGGTCTGGGTTGCATGGGTTGCGGGTGAAACTAGCATGCATAGTTACCACACACACACACACACACACACACACACACACACACACACACACACACACACACACACACACACACACACACACACACACACACACACACACACACACACACACACACACACACACACACACACACACACACACACACACACACACACACACACACACACACACACACACACACACACACACACACACACACTTCAGCGAAGGCACCGCCAGTCGCTGGTTGCTCTCGGCAGATCAGATCGGCCAAATCCTCTCGCACGACTGCTGCCACCTCGGTCTCTCTCGGATGTAGTTCTCCGGCCGTATACTCTGGCTCGTAGAAATTTGCATGGACATCCGAGTCAACTGCCAATTGCTTTATGAGATACTGCGTCTAGGAAGATGACACTTCTAAAAGGCAAGGTAGCACTAGACATTAGAGAATGTCTCTCTTGTAGACAGAGCCGCGGTCTTAGTGTTACAATATTTTAACAGTGTCACCCCTTCGCAGGAACCAATGTCATGGCTCCAAGGAGAAGAGACTCATTAGAGAGACGTAGAAGAAGAAAGAAGAAGAAGCAGCAGCAGGTACAGAAGGGCTCTCTTTATTTCACCAACCAGATGATGCTGAGCAAACTTGTGTGTTCAGCTCACACTCAACCACATTAGGAAAACATAAGAAGATACATACATACAAGAACATACTCATAAGCAGACCTATAAGAACAGGACAAAGCAAAGCTGCATAGGGATTTTTCCTTTTGCCAAAACACTGTGAAATGTTTCGCCGTGCCATTTTCTCTGCTGGAATCGTAGCTAGTTTGCGTAGCTGTATTTCTGTGCTGAACTGCGCCCTAGAGACAGGCATCAGCAACAACAGGTGATACAAAGGTTGTTTTCACACTATGTCTCTATTAGAGAAAATGTCGTTTTTCACACTATATCCCTAATAGAGAAAATGTTATTTTCACACTATATCCAAAATAGAGAAAAGGTAATTTTTCACACTATATCCCTAATGGAGAAAAGGTGTGTTTAACAAAAACATGTGACTTTAAAGAACAATACCCACATAGTCTGTGATCAAATCATCGTAACTGTCTCTCCTGGCATCAATAAAACATCGGTTACCAATATAACTGGTCAAAATAACGTATTCGGGCACTAGTTTATTGGGTGATTTGAACGGCAATAAAAGGATCAGAAAATCTATTAACGTGCATGAATCATAGCCGCATTGTTATGTGCCATAGCGACCCTCCCTCTGTGTTATTTTGTGTACACGATGGAGTGTTTGATATGTACCTTTGATTGAGCTCATGGTCACAGGTTGTGAGAATAGCAAAGTGAGTACACAGTGTGTGTGTGTGTGTGTGTGTGTGTGTGTGTGTGTGTGTGTGTGTGTGTGTGTGTGTGTGTGTGTGTGTGTGTGTGTGTGTGTGTGTGTGTGTGTGTGTGTGTGTGTGTGTGTGTGTGTGTGTGTGTGTGTGTGCGTGCGTGTGCATGCGTGCGTGTGTGCGTATTGCTCATGTGTCCCTGAGGTAAAGATTGAACGAGAGAGAGCTGGGTCTCACCTTTATGTCTTGCTAATCCCCCGCCTGGAAGGAAATGGGACTCATTTGGCTTGAGGGGAGAACTGCCAATCACAGGTGAATGTTCTCCTGACTACACACACACAGACCTTGTGGCCTCGGCCGCCCGCTGCAGCTGCCGTGCATCCCCTATGGTCTCTTTAAACGTGTCCCGGGTCACAGGTCTTCATACTGCAAGGTCAGGAGCAATAGCCTCCGTCAGACACTACTCACCAGAGGTTGCGTGTGAATGGAAGGCGTGATCGAGGTTAGAGGTTCGGCCTCGGGCAGTGGTTCCCAACCTTGGGGTCGGTGTCCCCTGATATGCACATGGGGTTACAGGGGATGGCTGACTTTTTTCTCTCATAGACGTCCTGTGTATATATGAACCGACTGCCTAATGATTCATATTAGCCTCATGATTCATATAAGCAAACCACAAAACTAACTTATAAATGTAGTTATTAGTTAAAGCGATGCGATTACGTTCACCAATGACATCGATATTACCAGAGATCTAGAGAAGCTGAGCATTGGATCTGTACATCTTTACTGTTGTGATACTGTGGTGATACTGTGGTGATACAGTGATCCTGTGGTGATGATGTGATGAAACTGTGGTGGTACAGTGATACTGTGGTGATACTGTGGTGATACAGTGATACTGTGGTGATACTGTGGTGATACAGTGATCCTGTGGTGATGATGTGATGAAACTGTGGTGGTACAGTGATACTGTGGTGATACTGTGGTGATACAGTGATACTGTGGTGATACTGTGGTGATACAGTGATACTGTGGTGATGATGTGGTGATACAGTGATCCTGTGGTGATGATGTGATGATACTGTGGTGGTACAGTGATACTGTGGTGATGATGTGATGATACTGTGGTGATACTGTGGTGATACTGTGGTGATACTGTGATACTGTGGTGATACTGTGGTGATACTGTGGTGATACTATGATACTGTGGTGATACTGTGGTGATACTGTGATAATGTGGTGATGCTGTGATGAGATTGTGATACTGTGGTGATGCTGTGGTGATACTGTGGTGATACTGTGGTGATACTGGGGTGATACTGTGATGATACTGTGGTGATACTGTGATGATACTGTGGTGATACTGTGGTGATACTGTGATGATACTGTGGTGATACAGTGATACTGTGGTGATACTGTGGTGATACTGTGGTGATACTGTGGTGACACTGTGGTGATACAGTGATACTGTGGTGATACTGTGGTGATACTGTGGTGATACTGTGGTGACACTGTGGTGACACTGTGGTGATACTGGGGTGATACTGTGGTGATACTGTGATGATACAGTGGTGATATTGTGATACTGTGGTGAGATCATGGATGTGTCCATGAAAATCGTCTGTTTTGTTCGGGTAACATCTCTTCAAAGACGGCTGATTCGTGCTCATCAGGAGGAGGCTGACTGAAGCTACACTGACCTCTTGCTACGCACCTGTGTCAGATGGCTGAGTAGGGGAAAATTCTTGCAGAGATTTCGAGAGCTCTACCCGGAGATAAGGGAGTTTATCCTTGTCACTAAGCATGCCAACAACTTAGTGACCATCAGTGGCTGCTAGATTTGGCATTTTTAACCGATCTGACAACCATCTGGACCACCAGCTTAATCTGGAGCTGCAAGGAAAAGACGATGATCTAAATGATCAGCTCAGTGAATGCTTTCAAACAAAAACTACAACTGCTGTCTTCAAAGCTGCAACGCCATGATTTGGAGAACTTCCACAACATCAGATCTGCAGTGGAAGATGAGATCTTGTCCCTACAGGCTGACATTAAGATGAAGTTGTGACAGTTTTGGAACTTACTCATGGAGGAAAAGTATCCAAACATGTGAAATTGTGCTACCTCACTGACTGTATTATTCGGCTCTACTTATTTAGTCAGCCTTTTCCCACATGAAGATTACTAAGACTCCAAATACCATTCCACCTTGACTGATGATCATTTGGAGGCCTGTTTGAGATTAGCTACCAGCAGCTTCTGTCCTGACTATGCAACCATGGCTGACTCCATTCAATGCAAATCATCAGAATAAGGTAGGGGGCATTAATATATTGAATTGTTTATTTGTCTACATCATTTTGAACTGGTCATTTTTTAAATAAGATCGCAAGCCTTAAACATGTGGGCAGCCCTGCGCTACACACTTGACCACCTCCAGTGGTCGGAGCCATAAAGCCCCATATTAGCATTTTCATTGCTGCGTTACGTTTAACACATTCAACTTGTATTTTTCACAACAGTTGAATGCAATATAATTGTATCTGCAACAAACCACACTGTAAATGTTGTGTACAGAGGATTTTCCGGCGTTGACTTTGGCATTAAAGCATAATAATAAAGCACTCAAACAGCCTTTGTCACGCGCCTCCAAACGATAGCCTTCCTGAGGTACATGTTTGTATCATTTAATATCGTCTCATCATTTCACACAGAGATTTCCAGCTTGCAGACCCCCGGGTACGACGTGGACACAACCCGCTCAGTCCCCCTGCAAAGTGTTTCTGCGTGACACAGATACCGCAGGAATGTCTGATGACAATTTGTTTATGGGCACAATAAACCAAAAATGTATTAAAATGTGAAAGCAATACAGTCACAACGAGGCAGTTGGCTTTGTTGTTGAATTTGCATTGGGGGGAAAGCAGCAGTTTTTATAGCTTCAGTTTGTCTGGAAAAAAAGGTTCTCTTCTGTGGTCTTACTGCGATTGTGTTTTATTGCAAAAATAAGAAAATCTTCTGGATGCCTGCCACCATGGATGAAAACATGGTTAGATTAATTTTCAGGGATAATCTCAGAACCAGCCGCTGTCCTCCATTAGGCGGACTGAAGCGGTACGATTATTGGTTGTGGCCCGTCTTAAGAATTCTCCCAACAACGACAAAAATAATTTGTACTTATTTTTCGTAAAGCAAAGGCTGACATCACATTATACTTCAGACGGGAAGTTATGACGGCTGAAGGAGTAATCCTGCCTTTGCAATGTTTTCCCGTGACCTCTTTCACGTGATTCTCTCCGTTAAGATCCTTTACCTGGTAGGCTCAGTCACAGCCCCACACTAGTGTCACAGTGGATATCAAAGTGAAAAACGTTTCTGAAATCATGAAAGCAACAACAACACAACGACTGTGTCCGCCGATGAAAGAGTCGAAGGCCACTCGAAAAGCACTCAGAAGAGAGAGAGCGATATCTCTTGGCTGTTGGGGCACATTTTTGGTTCTTACGAGTATAGAATCGCCTTGGGTAACGCCGAATGCAATTAAATAAATCAACATTTGTGTTTGTGTCACACTGCTTTGTGCACGCTGTCTCGCACAGTGCAAGACGTAATACTGACGAAATGTAAAGCTTTCTTACTTACTTGGGTTTGTTTCAGAGCCAACAGCTACACTTTAGATGGGTTTTGAACTGAAATTGGTCATAGGATAATGTGGTGTACTGACGGCTGAACACAGACCAGACAGCCACAATCAAATTAAATGACAAGACAGAAAAAGTAAATGAATACATCATAAATACATGAGGGGGGAGTAGGGATGCTAGGTGACCATCCCAGACTACTCCTGGATGCTTTATGAGAAACCCAAAAACATTTTGTATGTTGTATAGGCCTTCTGTTGTAAAATATTGTACAGTAAATCGTTATATCGTTAGTATAACCAGTTCAGTGGCGGTCTGATTAATCAATCACTTTTTTTATATACTATGTATAGGCTCTAGTAGTACAATTACAGAGAAGCAATGGTTATAGCAATAATTAATAATGAAATAATGCAGTCAGCTGTCAGTATCACAATGTTCAATGTGTCCGAGTTAGCTTGGAAGGGTTTACATCTGCAGTCCCTGGGGAGGTCATACATTAAAATACACTATTATCAATACACTGGCATCATAAAATACAACCCTACTGCAGAACACGTAACTTCTGCATTACTTAGGGAAAGCTGTAATACGGGTATGAGACGAAGAGATTCGATTAGCGTTTGCCAGAGCTCTTAAACGCTCTGCTGCACAAAGGCAACGTGGTCATTCTACAATCTACATCTATCATGTTGACCTCACAATAGTTTCATTGACTGAATTTACTTATTTACATTGGTATTCTGTTGTAATCAGAGTTGTAATCAGGGTAGGTGGTCACACACAGCCCAGTGAACAGAGAGTTGTAATCAGGGTGGTGATCAAACACACAGCCCAGTTAACTGATAGCTGTAATCAGGGTGGTGGTCCATAGCAACTATACACCTGAGCTCATGTTAACATATGACGACCCCTCCACTCCCCTGAACTACACAGGTTAATTGACTCCAGACCAGACGGATGGATCTGATGGATCAACTGTGGATTAGCGAGATAATGGCTCAGGAATTCAGTGCAAGCCAAATGGAATCATGAGGACACACGAGACACCACAGTGCTCCGTCATCCTTACCGGGTCAACCAAAACATGCTTGTGTGAACGTATGACGTGTGAATGTGTATGTGTATGTGTATGTGTGTGTGTGTGTGTGCCAGTGTTCTTTTTACAGTAGCGATACAAAAAACGCGTACACAGCTTCTCACAGGAGGACCTCGGCTGTGCCTCAGCGAGCCTCAGACTTGGCGGAGGATCTGGACCTCCAACACGTCGGAGGCGCCAACATGTCAACATGTCTCCATGTGTACCGTGGAGCTGTCACTCCGTCTTATCTGCCTCTGTGCTGAAGAGTTTAGGAGATGGAGAGAGAGAGAGAGAGAGAGAGAGAGAGAGAGAGAGAGAGAGAGAGAGAGAGGTGAAAGGGGGAAGAGAGAGAGGGGGGGAGAAAGGGGGAAGAGAGAGAGAGAGAGAGAGAGAGAGAGAGAGAAAGTGGATGGGGGAGAAGAGGGAAAGTGAGTGGGGGGAGAGTGAGAGAAAGAGAGAGAGAGAGAGGGAAGAGGGTGGGTGAGAGAGGGAGAGGGTGGAGAGAGAAGGGGGGAAGAGAGAGAGAGAGAGAGAGAGAGAGAGAGAGAGAGAGAGAGAGAGAGAGAGAGAGAGAGAGAGAGAGAGAGAGAGAGAGAGAGAGAGAGAGAGAGAGAGAGAGAGAGAGAGAGAGAGAGAGAGAGAGAGAGAGAGAGAGAGAGAGAGAGAGAGAGAGAGAGAGAGAGAGAGAGATGTAGGGTATGTACTGTGTGTAAGCGTGAAGAGGGAGACCACAGCACCATGCTGCATCGTAGAGTGACCCTCTGTCACTGTCCAAGGTTCTGACCCCACGGGGAGAACCCACGGGGAGAACCCGGGAGAACCCACTCTAAGGCCTTGTTCTGTATATGTTTATATTACCCCCGGACATTTTTATACCAAAATAGATTTTTTTGTAGTTTACTGTCTAAAGACTTAAAGGTGCTTTAGGTGAGATTAGAGAGTTAGTATATAGAGAGTTAGTATATAGAGAGTTAGTATATAGAGAGGGAGGGCAGAAAAGAGCGGAAAAGACCAAGGAAAATCGGAATTGTTTAAACTCTAAACAGATAGTCTCACAGACGATGTCACTCACTAATAGCAGACGGATGTCGACGATGTGTCATTTCTAAAAAAATTACACTCAAATTTGAGCTCTTAATTCTCATGATGCAAGGAAAGAAAGTGAATGTGGTTTTAGCTTTGAAAGATAGACTCATTGAAGAGGAGTTCTCCTGGTGAGTCTCCACCAAGCCCCTGAACGAAGGGGACGGGCGACTTCCACGCTGTAATAATGACTTCAAACTCAGCAGGACGGTGGATCATACACACCGGAGGTTACAGATGTTGGCAAACTGTGAGGATAGGATCTGATTGTTAAACATAGATGTCAGACTCATAATGTATTCCATTGCTCGAGGCTGCAATGTAGGTGGGCATGCTGTTCCTTGCTTGTCACACACATGAATTATAATTTGCTTTGATCGTGTAACCGGTGATCGCATAATTTCAGTTCAGGAGCATATTATCTGCATATTCACATATTTGCATATTCAATAAGTTTCAGTGTATTTTCGCTTGCAGCCTGGAGCAGCGGAACTGGACTATTAAACGATGGGTCTTCAGTGTAGAGCAGAACACCTTTAGACATCCTATTAGTTCATGTTCTACTGGGACACTCGGATGTTCATGAACACAATCGAGAGCCTCTTCAGTACAGTTTGAAATAACCTTGAAATACATGGATTAGATTAGATTAGATTAGATTCAAATGTATTGTCAGTGCACAGCACAAGTACAGTACAGCGGAAATAAATTGGCATCTAACCAGAGTGCAAATGTTGCAGTAAAGTGCATGGTAATATTATAATGTACAGTTGTTGAATACTATGTAAAAACAGTGACTAGGACTAGTGACTAGGACTAGTACCTAGGACAAGTGACTAGGAGTAGTGACTCGGAGTAGTGACTAGTACCTAGGACAAGTGACTAGGACTAGTGACTAGTACCTAGGACTAGTGACTAGTACTAGTGTCTGCACTGTGCAGCTCCTTCAGTGACAGGCTGCTTCACCCGCGGTGTCTCACAGAGAGATACCGCAGTCCTTCCATCCTGCAGCTGGCAGACTGTACAGACCACCATTACCCCTGCTAGACCAGTTACAGACTATAGCCACTCGTTGTGCAATAACACGGTTCATGTGCAATATACATTCCTTCTTATACATTCACACACTACCAGCTGCTACTTACATGTTCACTTTACTCTTTATAATTGCTGCTAACTCACTTTTAAACACTTTATACTCATTCCATCCATGTGTGTGTACTTATTTGTCATACTCGTACTTATTTGTCTTGTTGTTACTAACGTGTACTTATTGTTACTAATGTTATTAACATGCCTTACGTTTCTATTGGCCATACTTTGTATGTGAGCCTACTTTTTATTTCCTCTTGCCTTTTCATCTGCACTGACCCTTTTGCGGTAAAGTTTCACGTTTCCCGGCTGTGGGACGAATACAGGACTTCTTATCCTATCTTATCTTAAAATGACATGGATGACTGTGGAACTCACCGGAACACTAGTACTAACATGTCGTGGATGACTGTGGAACCCAGAGGAACACTAGTACTAACATGTCGTGGATGAGTGTGGAACTCACCAGAACACTAGTACTAACATGTCGTGGATGACTGTGGAACCCAGAGGAACACTAGTACTAACATGTCGTGGATGACTGTGGAACCCAGAGGAACACTAGTACTAACATGTCGTGGATGAGTGTGGAACTCACCAGAACACTAGTACTAACATGTCGTGGATGAGTGAGGAACCCAGAGGAACACTAGTACTAACATGACATGGATGAGTGTGGAACCAACCAAGAGGAACACTAGTACTAACATGTCATGGATGAGTGTGGAACCCAGAGGAACACTAGTACTAACATGACATGGATGAGTGTGGAACCAACCAAGAGGAACACTAGTACTAACATGTCATGGATGAGTGTGGAACCCAGAGGAACACTAGTACTAACATGACATGGATGGGGTGGAACCCAGAAGAACACTAGTACTAACATGACATGGATAAGTGAGGAACCAACCAAGAGGAACACTAGTACTAACATGTAATGGATGAGTGAGGAACCCAGAGGAACACTAGTACTAACATGTAATGGATGAGTGAGGAACCCAGAGGAACACTAGTACTAACATGTAATGGATGAGTGAGGAACTCACCGGAACACTAGAACTAACATGACAAGGATGAGTGAGGAACTCACCGGAAAACACTAGAACTAACAAGACATAGATGAGTGTGGAACCCGACAGAACACTACCCACATTAGTGCGGAACCCAGCAG
>CM051017.1:2210200-2260200 GCA_027704905.1 Muraenolepis orangiensis
CACATCACACGTTCACACACACATAAACATGCACGGAACACAGACACCACACACAAACCACACACACACACACACACACACACAGACACCACGTACACATGCACGCACACACAAAAGCACACACACATCACAGGCACTTAGCGCTGTAATACTTGACACTCCGCCACCACCGTCCACCCCACTCCACTCCACTCCCACAATCAATGTCTTGTTCACACGCGTCTCCTCCCAAAGAGCAGGGAAGCTGCAGGTTAATAGTTCCTCATGAAGCAGCGAGACAGAACAGCCATCAGGGCGGCGGTGTGAAGACATCCAGGGCGACGTTATTGGCCATTAGTGCTTTACCACGCCTTGTCAGCAGCAATAGAAGAAACTGGCTCTTCTATTTTTCTTCTCCTGTGATCTTCGAATGTTGTCTAAATGTCTAAATGGATCACCTTATTCACCGAAACGAATGAAGCGCCAGTGGACAATTGAAAAGGCGTCTACATGGGAGAGTGTCCTTGGTTGTCCACCGCGTTTGAAAATGTCAGCACAGAGAGATAACATTAATTATGGTTATTATTAGTATTATTGATCGAGAGGGAGGGAGGGGGAGAGGGACATGGAGAGAGGGAGGGAGGAGAGAGAGAGAGAGAGAGAGAGAGAGAGAGAGAGAGAGAGAGAGAGAGAGAGAGAGAGAGAGAGAGAGAGAGAGAGAGAGAGAGAGAGAGAGAGAGAGAGAGAGAAAGAAAGAGAGAGAGAAATGATTGACTCAAACAGGACCAATTGGGGATGATTGGGGTGATTTTGTGTCTGACGTGGGAAATGATTATGTCATACATGTTATTCATTCCTAGCTGTTGCTCTGGTTGATTTGAATTTGTTTCGAGTCACCCAAACGGTCCCTGGTGGGTGAGTTTTTATATAACTCTATATGTGAGCTCACACCCAGACAGCTTCAGGATGATGCTGGTAGAGGGAGTACATGAAAAGAATAAGGACTCTTGTGGAGTCAGGGCCTCTGTGGTGGACATGACAGACAGACAGAGAGAGAAAGATAGATGGAGAGAGACAGAGTGATGGAGAGAGAAGGTGGGAGAGAGAGAGAGAAAATAGAGAGAGAGAGAGAGAGAGAGAGAGAGAGAGAGAGAGAGAGAGAGAGAGAGAGAGAGAGGGTTGGAGAGAGACAAGCCCTTAGGGGCCCCAGGTACCTGGAAGTATAGCCCGACCAGCTTGTTTCACACCATAACTCAAAGATTGCCACATGGTTCATATATCAGAGGCTGACACGTCCACCCCTCTCCTCTCAACCATTTCCTGTCCTCTGGTGGCCCCTTCTCTGTTCCTCCTCTCCAGCTGTTCACCTATCATTGTTACATGTACCCTACACACATGAACCCATTAGAGGTAGCTTCAATACACCCGTCAATTGGCAGGTTGCACAATGACTATTGGTTAGACGGCTATTTAATAATCGGCATTCCAACAGTTCCACTATTCATACATGAATTTAACACAAATTAAATATTGCATGGCCTTACCTTTACCTTACGTTTACTTGTAAAGGAAGTCCACTCACCTATCCTTCTGGACAAAGATATCAGTCCTTGAGTCTCTCAATTAGAAATTCTTTGGTACCACTCCGTTTGGAACAAATGTTCCTGTCCGCCAGTTCGAAGTAGGTCCTTATAAGCTCAGGTATCGGTCTTCCATTGTTTATCAATACTAATACTAATTGAAAGTCCAACTTTGAGAAATGTTTAAGGTTAGATATAAGGATTTCCATTGTTGAAGTCCATATGCTGTGAGATATTCAGTGAAGGAAACAAGAGTAAAATAAAACTAACTAAAGGGAGTTGCAACCGCAGTGTCTCATCTTTTACTGGAACGGTTATTTTTTCTTCTGCTCGGGCGAACTATACATGGGCTCAAGAGCGCCCCCCTCAGGGCGGCAGAGGTATGGCTGCCTCCCCTGGTGCTTTTTCATTGCCGTTGTATTATGCGACAGCGAGCCTACATATGATTGTAGCAGACGCCGCTGCCACCATTGACTTCTTGAGGGCTCCTCCCGACGAAGGACACAGGTGGATGAGGAATCCATCCAGAACACAGCAGATGGAACATGCTAGAGCTCTCTCTCTAGTGTGTGTGTGTGTGTGTGTGTGTGTGGTGGAGGCTGTTTTAACCTGTGGGCCTTGATTAACAACGACCCACAGGTGTGCAGCCTCACCAGCCAATCAGTCAAACTCAGGCCATGTGAGGCTGCTTGAACCAGCCACCAACCACACACACACACTCCACAATGATATATACGTGAAGTAAGTTATCTAGAGACTATGGATGGCGAGGACACATGTAATAAAGAGATCTACAAACATGACTGTGACATACAGACACAGAGTAACATTGTCTGAACATTAATGTGTGTAGGTTTCTCATACATAATTGTTAGTATGATGATGATTAATTATTTTGAGCTTTTGATGTCCAGAGGTACATATTGAAGTCTAGTATAGCCTACAAATATGCTCTTGACACACATACTTATGCTTGAGTCTACAAAACATATTGCATTTAGTAGACTATTAAATACAGCCAATGCTAATTTGTATTACCAAATACACAAGTATGTTAAGGAAACCTGAATATCTATTTTGTAACCTTGTTTCTGCAAACACACCTGGTCACAACAGAGCAGTGATTGATCAGCAATTCCACAGCACAGCACAGCACAGCACAGCTCAGCTCAGCTCAGCTCAGCGAGCCCAGAATGAAAGCTGGGGTCTACAGAGTTGATCTGCAGGTGAGTGATACATGGGGAAACATTCCCTGTGTACCGCACAAGGCGCCCGAGGGGAAGACCTAAGTCAGGCCCCCCCCTGACTCTCTCAAAACAACCCGAGGCGGGTCTATATGTCTCCTGCTCCTGCTTCCACACCGGAGCCTCGCCTCCAACCTCAGTCGTGTGCGACACGCCCCGGCGAGGAGAACGCTTGATTTATAGGGGGGGGCGGGGGGGGGGGGGTTGCAGATGAAAGAGGCAAGCCGAGCCGAGATTGTGCTTGGGCCCGTGGGGGAGTGCGGTATTTTATTGATGCCCTCGGTGTCTTCTTATGCACACAAGCAATAACCGCAAGCAGTGGCGACACAACAGCTCCTGTGCGCCCCTCATATACACTGTCATCATCATCATCATCATCATCACACCCAATGCGGCTCTAATAACCTCCGGTCTTCTGGGAGGGAGCTGAGTGCTCTCATTTTGCTCTCAGGCACACGGTGCATTAAAAGGAGAGCTTTGATTTATCTTCGCACTGCGTCTTCAGTGTCACTGCGTTTCTCCCAAGGATAACTTTGCCGATTTCAGCCTTATCTCCATCCCTCCTCATTAGGGGATCCCTAATGGGGAGGGATGGAGTGTGGAAAGCGCCTGCAGTTGTTGCCGATGTTCTCCGAGTGTCTCTGAGGCGCAGGTGAGCCACAACAGCAGCAGGGAGATCTGACTGCAACACGGAGGAAAGGTAAACATGGTTCATTTGCACTCACTACCCACGTTGACATGATGAAAAATGGCCAATTTCCCCTTTTAATCTTCTTAGCTTTACATTGCAGTGATAAAACAACCATCCAGGGAGTAGAGAGGATCCTGTTCACCATGACCCTGTTCAAGGACCACCCTAGCACATGATCCTAGACCCATAACGTCACCACATGGTCCTAGAGACCCATAATGTCACCACATGGTCCTAGGCCCATAACGTCACCACATGGTCCTAGAGACCCATAATGTCACCACATGGTCCTAGGCCCATAACGTCACCACATGGTCCTAGAGACCCATAATGTTACCACATGGTCCTAGGCCCATAATGTCACCACATGGTCCTAGAGCCATAACGTCACCACATGGTCCTAGACCCATAACGTCACCACATGGTCCTAGACCCATAACGTCACCACATGGTCCTAGACCCATAATGTCACCACATGGTCCTAGAGACCCATAATGTCACCACATGGTCCTAGGCCCATAACGTCACCACATGGTCCTAGAGACCCATAATGTCACCACATGGTCCTAGACCCATAACGTCACCACATGGTCCTAGAGACCCATAATGTCACCACATGGTCCTAGGCCCATAACGTCAGCACATGGTCCTAGAGACCCATAATGTCACCACATGGTCCTAGACCCATAACGTCACCACATGGTCCTAGAGACCCATAATGTCACCACATGGTCCTAGACCCATAACGTCACCACATGGTCCTAGAGCCATAACGTCACCACATGGTCCTAGATCAATAACGTTACAACCACATGGTCCTAGATCTACATGATCCTAGACCCATAGCGTTACTACCACATGATCCTAGACCCAAATGATCCTAGACCCACATGATCATAGACCCATAACGTTACAACCACATGGTCCTAGATCTACATGATCCTAGACCCATAACGTTACCACATGGTCCTAGACCATAACATCACTACCACATGATCATAGACCCATAACATCACTACCACATGATCCTAGACCCATAACATCACCACATGGTCCTAGACCCATAACATCACCACATGGTCCTAGACCCATAACGTCACTACCACATGGTCCTAGGCCCATAACATCACCACATGGTCCTAGACCCATAACATCACTACCACATGGTCCTAGGCCCATAACGTCACCACATGGTCCTAGAGACCCATAATGTCACCACATGGTCCTAGGCCCATAACGTCAGCACATGGTCCTAGAGACCCATAATGTCACCACATGGTCCTAGACCCATAACGTCACCACATGGTCCTAGAGACCCATAATGTCACCACATGGTCCTAGACCCATAACGTCACCACATGGTCCTAGAGCCATAACGTCACCACATGGTCCTAGATCAATAACGTTACAACCACATGGTCCTAGATCTACATGATCCTAGACCCATAGCGTTACTACCACATGATCCTAGACCCAAATGATCCTAGACCCACATGATCATAGACCCATAACGTTACAACCACATGGTCCTAGATCTACATGATCCTAGACCCATAACGTTACCACATGGTCCTAGACCATAACATCACTACACATGATCATGACCCATAACATCACTACCACATGATCCTAGACCCATAACATCACCACATGGTCCTAGACCCATAACATCACCACATGGTCCTAGACCCATAACGTCACTACCACATGGTCCTAGGCCCATAACATCACCACATGGTCCTAGACCCATAACATCACTACCACATGGTCCTAGGCCCATAACATCACCACATGGTCCTAGACCCATAACATCACCACATGGTCCTAGACCCATAACATCACTACCACATGGTCCTAGACCCATAACATCACTACCACATGATCATAGACCAATAACGTTACTACCACATGATCCTAGACCCATAACGTCACTACCACATGGTCCTAGACCCATAACATCACCACATGGTCCTAGACCCATAACATCACTACCACATGGTCCTAGACCCATAACATCACTACCACATGGTCCTAGACCCATAACATCACCACATGGTCCTAGACCCATAACGTCACTACCACATGGTCCTAGACCCATAAAGTCACCACATGATCCTATACCCATAGCGTTACTACTTCATGATCCTAGACCCACATGATCCTAGACCCACATGATCATAGACCAATAACGTTACTACCACATGATCCTAGACCCACATGATCCTAGACCCACATGATCCTAGATCTACATGATCCTAGACCCATAGCGTTACTACTTCATGATCCTAGACCCACATGATCCTAGACCCACATGATCATAGACCCATAACGTTACAACCACATGGTCCTAGATCTACATGATCCTAGACCTATAGTGTTACTACCACATGATCCTAGACCCATAATGTTACTACCACATGATCCTAGACCCACATGATTCTAGACCAAAAACGTCACCATCACAAGATCCTAGACAACAATGGCACAGCAAAACATCCCCGAAATGAGCTATTGATCCTGGGACCAATCAGAACAGCCTTGGTGTGAGGAAAGACGCTCTCAAGAGAGAGACAAGGCTAGCAGGCTCTTCAGCAGATGAAAATAACACAACCAGGCGATAATGTGGGCACCAAATGCCATTAAGAGGCCATTGATAGCTGTGTGAATGCTCATCAGACACTGCGAGCAATAAGAGAGACAGATGATCAAACCATCCATTATGTGCTCTGTGAAAAGACGGCACAATCACATCTGTCAGCCCGCAGGCAAATTCTTTCAGACAATGCCACACCTTTTGTACACTGGGTGGAAAATAGGGAGAATTGCCTTACTTGACAATGCCTTGTCACCGAGGCAGTTTAACACAACTTTTAAAGTTTTAAAGCAAATGTGTGTCTGTGTGCACGCGGGGCGAAATACGTTTTTGTGTTGACGGCCAAATAATGCGTCTGTTTAGACAATGGGACAGTACACGCCGAGGTGCAATTTACCACAAGACAGCCGTACTCAGCAATTACACTTGGCATGTGGACAGTCACAATTAGGTGTGGGGGGGGGGGGGATAAAACAGGGCCAGATGTGTTTGAGTCTTTAAAGGGATAGTTCACTCATTTGAAAAAGCACATAGGACACAGTAACTTCTAAGTATACCCTGAGTTGTTCACAAGCACCCGCTGCTATTTTATTTTATTTTTTTTGTTAAAAATCAATCTTTCTGTGGGAGATGCCATTTTGTCTTTCACGTGACCAAATTCAGTGGCTGTGACGTAGACAGAGCTCCATCACGCCGTCATGCTGTTGCGTTGTGCGTTCAATATCGATGCAATGACGTATCGGATCGCCAAATACTGCAAGGTATCCGACAAAAGTAATCCGGACCATGCACACTTCTTTAAAGTGCCGCCTCAACGATCGAGGCTTCATACTCGAAGGCAGTGGTTGGCGAAATGTTGTCGTCCTCCCGGGACGGACGGGCGTGTGGAGCTTGTGTGTGCAGCCGACATGTTCTGGAAGAAGACTTTGAGAACTATTGTCAGTTTAAGAGTGACTTCGCTCATCGACTGTTGTTGAAGCCTGATCACATGTGACGCTCCTACAGAGCAAGTCCTAAGCAGTGCCAAGAGAGCAATGAGAAGTGAGTCAACAAGTGAGTAAAAAACACGCGTTGTGTAGTTAGTAGGTGTTGTGTTCGAGGCTATGTTCTATGTTCTATGTTTTATGTTCTATGTTCTATGTGGTTGTCTGTGTCCCCGCTGTGTGCGCTGCAGGAGCCGGATTGCGTTCGACGCAGAGGCGGTAGCTAGTATATTGTATGGCTATATTATATTTATATTAATATACTATATTATATTATATAAACTATATTTATTAAGCCAACGATTATCCTGATACAAAGTTTTCTGATACAATAAACCCTCCTCTCTCAAACGTGCGTCTCGAGTCATGGGTGCTGCTGCCGTTGCTCAAACACATCTTTTCATGTTCGTTCTTTACTCGGCAACATCTGACCCACGCTGTCTATGCATATAATAACATATATTATATAATATAAGTATAATATAGTTGTGTGGTGTGGTTGCCGCTTCTGCGTCGAGCGTGGTCTGGCTCCTGTAGTGTGTGTGTGTGTGTGAATGTGTGGGGATATTATAGACAATTTATATAGAATATATCCTTTATTCGTCCCACAGCGTGGAGATTTGCACATGCTATACATGTTGCAACCTTTGTTCCAATCGTGTTTACCCCTGCTAGTATACATCCTGTCTTTTTCTGAAACCATCTTAAAGTGTATTTTAGCTGTGTGTATAGGCCTATGTCACACTTCCTGCTTCCGGAACGTTAAAAATCGCCGAGCAGTGCACTCCTACTTCCGGTAGTTACCCCAGATACGTAACAAACTACGGCCGCCTCCTCTCTCTGTTGTTGTAGTGAACCGGCTGCTCAACGTCTAAACACAGACAGCCCTACCTCAGTTTACACAATTTCCCGAAAGACAAACTCCTCCGCAAGTCTTATGTGAGGCTGATAAGGAGGATGAAGGTCCCTGGTTTCATGTTCTCAGGGGTAGCGTGTATGTCTGCAGTTTGCACTTTGACAAGGAGAGCATATACGTCTCCAAAAGTGGGCGGAATAGGCTAATAATGTCGGGTATGTGTGTGATTAAAAGCACTGGTCCTGACCCCCACACACACTCCATCTCTCATCCGAATAGAGCCACATAATGTTGGGTATGTGTGTGATTAAAAGCACTGGTCCTGACCCCCACACACACTCCATCTCTCATCCAGATAGAGCCACACAATGTCAGGGAATTGTATGATTCGGATTTAGACTTCTTCACTGTAGTGTTCATTTACTAGTTGAACCGCATCGTCTGGACCGACTTTTGGAAGGTTATGCAGCGATGTTGTCCATCGATAACTGTCCTCCATGGTGAATGCCAAGCTGAATGCATTAACCGGAACTTGGGACACGCTGCTTCCGCGATTTTTAACGGGTACTTCCGGCTTTCAACTGTAACTTAGTAGCAATATTTAAATGAAAACAGTTGCTTAGACAGCGCTGGGGCACTGCGAGTATGATTGGTCTGTGCTAGAAGGATAGTTCGGGAATACAGTACTTTCAGGTTTCTAAGAAGCCAAAAGTTATGAGTGTGATACATGTCATTGTACCATAGGCACCTTACCTGAAAGTAGTCTGGTACTTTATATCTGTTCCTATGTTTTAATAAACCAAAATGTGCACTCCCATTGTTGAATTCACTAATTTAAAGACATGCCAAGACTCACTGTTAGAGTAGCACTGATAACTTTATTGAATGATGTGCATGTAATAGGGAACAAGATTATTATGTCATTATAATAATATATTAATTACTATTATAATTCATTAATATTGAGACCAAGTTCAAGTTATACAAGCACAAGATTATATTTCACTGAGCTAAAACAGACTTTACAGACAGTTCCATGATCTGATTGGTAGTCTACATTGACTGTAAACTCTAAACCAACTGTCGCATTCGCACTCTCTCCTAAAATAAGAAAAACAAAGTGCTCAGTCAAACCTGGAACTCCTGGGTGGTGTTTGTCATTGGACACCTGAGGTTTATAAACAACTTTGTACATCACATACTATAGTTAATAGAAAAATACAATAACTGGGTAAGGTGTGGTTCAGGTGGCGTTCAACTCTGAGCCGACCAACAGATTGGACATTCACCCAGAGGACTACGTTCTACGAGGTCTGCAGAACCTTCAGGAGGGTGAAGCAGGAAGGCAGCAGATGGAGTTCCATCTCGTGTCTTCAAGACCTGCACGGACCAGCTGGCTCCTGTGCTCACAGACATCTACAACGCATCACTACAACAGTCTGTCGGCCCAGCGTGCATCAAAGAGACAACCATTGTGCTGTTACTCAAAAGGACTAAGGTAGCAAGCCTCAATGGTTATCATCCAGTGGCAACAACACCCATAGCCATGAAGTGCCTGGAGGAACTTGTCATGTCGCACATTAACTTTCCCATCCCTGAGTCCCTAGACCCACTCCAGTTTGCACACAGACCAAACAGGTCTGTAGACAACGCCATCCCCCTGGAGCACCTAGACAGGAGGGACACCTACAGCAGACTATTGTTCAATGACTACAGCTCAGCGTTCAACACCATCGTTCTCTCCAAGCTGGTCCTGAATCTTAGGGACCTAGGTCTGGGCGCCCCTATCTGGAACTGGATTATGGACTTCCTGAGGGGCAGGCCTCAAGTGGTGAAGATTGGAAACATTATCTCATCCACTCTGGTCCTCAACACCGGAGCACCCCAAGGCTACTGCCTCAGTCCCCGGCTGTACACACATGACTGTACTGCCGCGCACAACACCAATCGGATTATCAAGTTTGCAGACAACACCGGTCATCGGCCTGATGAGCGACGACGAAACATGAGGTCAGGCTGAAGCGAAAGACAACAGCCTTGCACTGAATGTCAGCAAGACTAAGGAGCTCATCGTGGACTTCAGGAGCCACCGCTCCACCATCAGCCTGGACGGGACACCGGTGGATGACCTGGCGTGGTCCCGCAACACAGAGGTTATGCTGAAGAAGGCACGCCAGCGCCTCTATGCCCTGCAGTGCCTCAGGAGAAGTGGAGCAGGTGGCTGGTGAACTTCTACCCTGGCACTGTAGAGAGCATCCTGACCAGTCACTGTGTGCTACACAGGACAAGCCATCCAGAGGTCGTGTGTGGTACACAGACAAGAAAGACATCCAGAGGGTCGTGTGTGCTACACAGGACAAGAAAGACATCCAGAGGGTCGTGTGTGCTACACAGGACAAGAAAGCCATCCAGAGGGTCGTGTGTGCTACACAGGACAAGAAAGCCATCCAGAGGGTCGTGAGGACAGCAAAAAAAGATCGGTGTGCACTTCCATGCATCGAGGAGATCTTTAGAGCAAGATGTTGGAATAAGGCCATCTCTATCTCGAAGGACCACAACCACCCTGGGCACCATCTCTTCTCCCCCCTACGGTCCTGCAGCATCCGTACAAGGACTACCAGGTTAAAGGACAGTTTTTATTCACAGGCAGTGCGCCTAATGACCTGCTAGGAGTGCTGCCACTATCATAACATTGTCCTCCATATTTCATTACACGATCATACTTTTGCTGGACTTTAGTGTTATTAGGATTAGTGTTACTGCGCTGTTCTGCACAGTATTCATGACGCTGCTGCAAAATTCTAATGCTTTTTGCACAATTCAACACATGTATATAAGTATAGTCCATACTATAGCATATGTTAAATTGTAGGAAATTTATACTGCTGGAAAAAATGGGGAGTAAGCATTCCATTGTAAAGAATAATCTGGTTTAAGCTCAGACAAGATTAAACCTCAAGAGAATGTTCTACCTGAAATCAAGTCTATTTTATTGTTTGTTTAATTTGATTTGGCTTTTCCTAAGCACCATTAATTTACATTTGCCACTTCTATCTATATGAAGGCCCATATCACTATTGGGAGGTTAATTAAAGGTAGTTTAAAATGTCTTGCTATAAGTGCCTAAAATGTGATGTACAGTAACAAGAAATTACATATGGATACCAACGTTTAACATACAAACAAAACGGTTTCCCATAATGCATTGCAACATGATTGTACATATGCCCTAAATCCTACCTGATCACTGATATATAGCAAATCAATTAATAATTTGAAGTCACTTTGGATAAACATGTTAAATGCCAAATAGTAAGAAAGGGCCCCGATGCCACCAGGTGAGTCAATAGCCATCATAAGCTGTTTCAAAATAAACCTGTCAGAGACAAAGCGACCCCCCACAGTGGGCGTGTCCACCCAGATGTGTGATGGATAGACACGCACACCACCACTGTGATGCCCCCATGTCACGGAGAACTTAAGTGGTGTGACAATTTTGAAAGGGCTTACACCTGGTGGTATAAGCCCACCCCCCCCCCCCCTCCAACTGAAGTACGCCTCTAAGGGGGACGTTGACACGATGAACACGCGTGTGTTCAGTAACGGGTGTTCACTACAGTAACTCCAAAGAAAGTACTCATTACAGCAAAAAGGAAAAACAAAAAAACAATTTTATTACAAGGGCAACACTTGCAATCAATATACAACCGGACGCATCTTACAAACATACTCATCTTTCTCGTCATTAGTGGAAATCTGACGTTTCACATATGAACGCTATAAACAAATCCTATGCAATACTAAATCACACACACACACACACACACACACACACACACACACACACACACACACACACACACACACACACACACACACACACACACACACACACACACACACACACACACACACACACACACACACACACACACACACACACACACACACACACACACACACACACACTGAACGAAACCTACAAAATGTGTGCCATGATTCCAAAAATATATTTACGATTGAAGCAGAAAGCAAAAACGTAACCTTGGTTGACTACATCTCGATCTGGTTCAGCGTCCCACGTGTGCGAGTGCACTTGTGTCTTCTTGTTCTTGTTCTTATAATTTTAGTTATGGAGCCACACAGCAGAGGGAAATGTTGCACATTTCGCCAGGGGAAACTGTTGTGGTAGGCCACTGCTGTGACAGCTGCGTGGGTGTGGAGAGTCTGATCTAAACAGAGGAGCCTGAGGCGGAGCACGGAAGGGACGGGTGGCAGGTAACAAACCAGCCCAAATAACACCACGGCGTGGGCCTCTCCCACACCACGCGCCAAACGCTGGCTTAAGAGTACGTTTCATTCGTCATCGCAGTGGTTCTCCGACAGGGATTGGAAACAAGTCACCTGAAGCCCGCTCATCGAAACAGAAGGGGGGGGAAGAGAGAGAGATTTGGGGTTCGGCGTTGTTTACGCGGCTGACCGGCGGCGGATGACGAAGGCTCCTCGCTGCAGCTGTCCCAGGTATATCCTCATCTTGGTGCTGTCACTCGTCTTCCTCACCCAGATCTAGAGGACGAAGCCATAACAGAAGCCATAAGACAAGAGTTTCTATCCGTTTGGAGGCAGGGGTCAGGGCCCCACGACCCCGCGCCCCCCCCCCCCCACACACAGAACCATCTGAACACACCGGTCCAACCATCTGGTCCCCCGGACACAGTGGAGGAGGACAACTGTACACCACGTCAGATACTTTCCTACAGTTTACTCTTCTAACCACCTCCTAACGTTCTTCACTGCTGCAGAACCTTGGTTCCTCCACTCTGAAGGTTCAATTTGCTGTAATAATAATAATTAATAAAATTCTAATAATAAAACAGAGCCTCGCCTCATTGGTTCCCACAGAACAGATGACACAGCTGATTCTGGTGTTGTCCTTGGACTCCAGGTAGATGGCCTGGGTCTTATGGTACCTGCAGGAGGGGACAAACACACCACACACACACACGTTATGGACAGATAGTTGTTTATTCAGTCAGCAAAAAAGAAAATCTAATATATATTGTTAATAATGTTTACAATACATTGTGATATATTACTAATGTCACCAGGAAAATTTACTTCTATTATTGATATAGAACATTTTCAATCACCTTTAGATCATTAATGTCTGCAGACACTTTTAGCTCTTTCACTCTCATTGTGGCGTACACTCTTGGGTGACATTTTAAAACCAAAGAGGGCTATGCTCCGGGAGGGGGGGGGGGGGCAGGTTACGAAGGACGTTTCAAAACCTTCCCAACAAGAGCATCCATCACGCTGATCGATCCAAAATGCACCGTCCACACCCGGCATTTTGGATCCACAGCATTAGAACAGCTGTGGTGCCATCTAGTGGCCGGTGTGTACATCAAACAACATCGACCACCTAACAACAACAACCAGAGCAGCACCGGGCAGAAGCACCGAAGAGGGAACCGACCATCGTTTGTCGTAGTAGAGCTTCCCTTCTTCTATGCGGGCCTCGAAGCGCTGAGAGGGGCTCTCCACCGGGGGGGTGGGGAGATGTTCCGGAGTAGAGGGGGACACTAGGGGAACACGGTTACAATCAACTCATACAGCGTTTCTGAGCCATAGGACATCATATAACAAGTCCAGGGTGATCATCGTGTTTGCGTGGCAATGCATGGCCATGAAATGAAGATGTCATGATAAGGCCTAAAGTTGTAGCACTACCATCTACTATCAAATCTTTGTATTAAAATATGCATTAAAGAACCTCCGTGTTGCGAACCTCAAATGGAATGGTTCGATTTTGTTGGAGAATAACTAACGTTATAAGCAATTAATAGAAGAGCATTGTTAGGACATACCAGGCCGCTTTGGTGATTTCAGCTGTGAAGAGAACATATGGAGAAGATTATAATCACACACACACACACACACACACACACACACACACACACACACACACACACACACACACACACACACACACACACACACACACACACACACACACACACACACACACACACACACACACACACACACACACACACACACACACACACACACACACACACACACTTACCTTGTTTAGCATTCTCAGATCCTCCATGATCTGTTCGTCTGTTAGCAAATAATTTAACTGAGGTGTGAGGAGTTAGGGATGTATAACATGTATACATTCATGACAGGTACATCTTTCTAATTAAGACTATGGGTACTTGGGCTCATAAACTGAATAGAGTATGCATTGCAAATACAAATTTAGTTTGTAAAATAAAAAACTTTCATTACCCAAAGAAACTGAAAATAAACAGCACAACCGGAGAAAGGATATCGGGAGCAGGTTTTCTGCGTTTGTCTGGAATGGGGACCGGATCATTAGGTCTTCTCCTCAGTTTCCTGGTCATTATGGGTTTCACCTCCATGGAGTCTGCAATATGGAGTTATTCATGTCATGTTTTTGTCAGTTAAAGGAGCTATTATGTCACAATGCCACCTAGTGTTTAAAATGGGTACTGCAGTCCAAATTCACAATATTGGAGGTCAACCCCCCCCTGTCCCTTCCTTCCTTATAAGACTCGAAGCTCACGTGTGTTGCTAGGTTGAGGACACAAACACAAGACAAGATGGGCCAATGTTTTAGCACGGCTGTGGTCCAAAGAGGACAATGCTTTAAGGTAGAACCTCGTACTCTCTGTTCATCCCGTTGGTTTGATGCTTCCATGGCTGCAGCATGCTGCCAACTTGTTTCATATCTGGCAACCCGGGTTAAATAGTGACTCACAGGCCAAAACATGTAGCATTGTGTTTGGAGCCATCATTATGATTTAGTCAAATACATTTGACATTATAGCACCTTTAAAGAATTATAACTATAATGGAGTTTAAAATATAACAATAGCCTAATAGTCTGGGAGACTAATGGCGGAACACGCATCATTTCCGTAGAAACATGTATTAGCCGACAGCTCTTGCCACGCATGAATCACACCTTAATGATTGTCTCATGATTTTGCTCATTGTTGCGGAGGCTTCCGTGGGTTAAGATCAAACACCACAGCAGTCATCTCCCTCCGAGCGTAGATAATGCTGCCCACGCCGAGATCAAAAGTATTGGAAGAAGGGGCTCCTTCAGATGTTTGTAAGGCGGTAGCGGAACAGAAAGGACGGCCACAGCCTCTCTGATCTCCCCAGGACACAGACGCCCTACCTCCCGTAAGCTCCATGGTCACTTTCTCGTTCTCGATCATCTTCTTCTTTTCCTCCAGCTCGGCGATGAGGTTCTCCTTCAGCTCCACCTTCTTGTCGTCAAACTCCTTCACGGCCGCCTTCTTCTCTTTGATGTAATTTCTCTCCACCTGCTCGGTCTTCGGGGCAGAGGTAGGATTAAACACAGCCTTTATACACACATCTACACCACCACACTGTACGCCGTTTGATCCACTGAGGACATGGGCCGTTTAATAAAGACATCATGTAGACACCAACCTCAGCTGGCTTTAATGAACAGGTACATTCTGCCACAAACTGAGCCACCATTGACCACTCTCAAACATAACTTCATTATTTTTTAGTAGCACCGCTATGGTACATTATAAAATATTCAAGGTGCCGAGGACAAAAGAAAATTGCT
This sequence comes from Muraenolepis orangiensis, assembly GCA_027704905.1. Taxonomy (NCBI): domain Eukaryota; kingdom Metazoa; phylum Chordata; class Actinopteri; order Gadiformes; family Muraenolepididae; genus Muraenolepis; species Muraenolepis orangiensis. The sequence goes on from CM051017.1 coordinate 2,225,769, forward strand.
GACCACTGTTAAAATACAGATTAATACCGTTGACTGATTCTGCACAGTGGCTAACGGGAGGCGGAGCCCACAAACTAACTAAATGTTTGTTTACAAGATTGCTTTTATGCCTTCTTTCTTTCCTCCGGTGGCCATAAATTAATCAATGCAGCAGTCTAAATGTCATATAGTCCATACAAATGAACCCTATTCAGCCAGACAGCTTAGAGTGTCCCACTGCTAGATTTTTAGCTGTAACATTTGCCTTTTTTGTTACAAAATAGCATTCACATAACATTAGAAATTGGCAACATATTCCCATACCTCGGTGACCTTTGGTTTCCCTGAGGTCACCATAAATAGTTTGACGGCCCTATACATCTCAACATGAGGTTGCCGTGGTTACCATGCCTCTACATAAGACACTGTCCCATGCATCTACATCAACATGAGGTAGCTGTGGTCCCCATGACTCAACATAAGACACTGTCCTATACATCTACATCAACATGAGGTAGCTGTGGTCCCCATGACTCAACATAAGACACTGTCCTATACATCTACATCAACATGAGGTAGCTGTGGTCACCATGACTCAACATAAGACACTGTCCTATACATCTACATCAACATGAGGTAGCTGTGGTCACCATGACTCAACATAAAACACTGTCCTATACATCTACATCTCAACATGAGGTCGCTGTGGTCCCCATGACTCAACATAAAACACTTTTCTATACAGCTATGTCTCAACATGAGGTCGCTGTGGTCCCCATGACTCAACATAAGACACTGTCCTATACATATACATCTCAACATGAGGTAGCTGTGGTCCCCATGACTCGACATAAAACACTATCTGAATTTAAGCATTGCGGATATGCGGGCACCCCACTTTGGATATAGGTTTAGAATCAGCAAATGTGTACTTTTTGTAAAACATTAGAGGGCTTTTGTCAATGCTTACCTCAAGCTGAAGAAAGAGATCTGTAGAGAACGACACAAGACACTTATGTTAATAAACGCTGGCATCTCAAAGACAAACCCATGTACAATTGACATCATCCTAGGTTACAGACAGACACGGGCGTACGTGCCTGTTTTCTGGAGAGAGAAAAAAAAAAAAAAAAAAAAAAACTTGCCTGCATTGCGGAGCCTCTCTTTGTACTGCTGGTCCAGCTTTTTCATTCTCTTCTGGTACTCTTGCAGTGTGCCTACCATAAAAAAAAACACACCTCTTACTACAAGCAACACATTTGACTCCACTCAAAGGAGGCTGTGTGTTCACTGCAGAGCACCTGCGCTATGAAACGATGCTGACATGTCAGAAGGGGAAACATTGTCTACGAGCCAACAGGCACATTCTTCTGCTGCCCGTTGGTAAGAACAGTTTTCCACAAATGTCGACCACTGCCCATTTCCGGATTGTTCGACTGACTTCTTTGAATCAAGTCTTCTTTTTGGCTCGTTTCCTCCGGTATATCAACCGTTGGCATACTTGTGTGATGACTTCATGATAAGAAACAACAGTGTCTTTCATTATCGAATGCCAGGCTAAAACAGACACATTGGTTTTACTTTGTATAACATCATGGTATCTGCATAACTGAGTCAATCGCTGAGTCTGTTTTACCGCATTGCCTGTAATACATCAAAATATATTCAGCTCAGTTAAATTATCTGGGCTGAATTTTCTTAGTTTGCAGACGATTCTCATCTCACCTACCGGGACACTAGACATATGTTCAGTGCATTTACACACACGTACATCATTTACATACTCAAGGTATACACTGAGAAATGGATTTAAGCTTAGTGTGTTGAATTAGCCAACTTAGCAGTAGTAGCACAAACATCTCAGACGTTACCTTCTTGTAACTGCTGTAACTGTCTTTTGAGGGAGGCCAGTTTATCTTGGTACATCCTGCAAAACAATGAATTGACACTTTAATCATCAGTCCCTTTGAGATCTATAGATTGACTGACACGCACACACCAAGATATACATAGTCCATGAGTTGGAGATGTGTACTTTGTTCTCTGTAGGGAAATTAATGCATTCATTAACTCATAACGGGTCAAAACTCACTGCTCTTTACTTTCCACATAATCGTCCTCGTCGTGTTTGGCCAGGTCGGTTTCACTGGCATCCTCCGTGTCTGAAACGTTTGGGGGAAACACACTTGACACGTTGAGCAAACTAGCAAACTTCCCCGACATACAGTACTTACTGTAGCAAATACGATGACCAACTCGTTCATACATAAATTGAACTTCCAGCCAAGTCAATCTCCTATTCACACACGACCATGTGCTCCGCCAACAGGTGGGGTAGACGGCGAACGAAAACGCCGAGGATCGGATAACATGCGTGGCATCATGGTGGCGTCCCGGAGCCTCCACCCGGCCGCTAACACCGCGTACAACGAGGCGGTGAAACAGCCCGACCCGAACGCACGTCTCAGAACCGCAAACGATCCTCTGAATCATCCGCAAAAGCTGACCATTACTTGTTAGTATGGTGTTAGTCTACCTCAACTTCGCATGTCAAGCGTGTGCTGCTGCTGCATGGCGGCCGGGACCGCGGAAGGTCCGCGTCTCGTCCGCCCTGCCGCGGCCGCGTCGAGCTAACTTAGCGTCTCGGCGTAGCAATGTCGGAAGAAGAAGGGTAGAAAGAACCCGCGATGCAAGTTCAGGTGCTGACGCTTACAGAAACTATACGGATTTAATAAAATACGAGGGTTAAGGGGGGAGGGGGCGCTTCGTGTCCCGTCTGACCCTGCGGTAAGTAGCCGCTGCTCGGGTACTAGCGTCGACGCGTTAGCTTCGGTTCGCCATGTTAGAAGACGGGCTGGTCGTCGCGGTTATTCGCCGTGTAAAGTCCGGTCTAACGGCAGAGCCGACGGGTTAGCGGTGAACGGGGGGGGGGGGGTTGAAAGGGTGAAATTGCAAACCTTTCAGCGCTGTCATCCTGTCTCCGGTCTTCCCCCCCTCCTCCTCCTCGGGACAGCCCCTTCACTCCCGGGCGCTCAGCTGTTTAGTGCGGTTGGTCGGAGAGGGGCGGCAGGACAGGACACGACACGGGGCGGCAGGACGCGGCAGGACACGACGCGGGGCGGCAGGACGCGGTAGGACACGACGCGACGCAGCGCGGCAGGAGAGGAGGAGGCGGGGGGGGGGGGGGGGTGACCGACCTAGTGTCAGTGTTCACGGTGAACGTTAACGTCGTACTAGAATAAGTAGTACATGTACTAGTACTACAGCATGTACTACGGGGAGCTCGGGTGAGTTGCTACACTAAACAATAAAGCAGCACAAGGGTTAAAAGCCCCCCCTCCTCCCCATTGAAGACACAAAGCGGTGATGAACACGAACTACGTCGTTATTTTACCAACACGGAGCACACGTGTCTGTACCAAACAAGTGGGTTTTCCGCCTTAGTTCAGAGTTAAGAAACGTGTAGTAATAATAATAATAATAAAAGAAGGCTAAGGCTTTGCTTCCCCCCCGGAATGGGGGCACCATGTTAGTTAGTGTGCGTTGCTGTTAAAAGCACAAACACACACACACACACCACAGACTATTTGATTCAATTCAACATTTAGACGAATTAGAGATAGTTAAATCGCGTTATCTGTATCTTGAGACCCCGGTTTCGGGACGACTCCCTCCCTCCCTCTCTCCCCAGCAAGTAGACGGCGCCAGGAGGGCTTGTTGTTTAACTCTTCTTCTTCCTTCCTTCCTTTCTTTCTTTTACCTTCTTCCGAAGCCCTTCCCCTGAAGCTGCGATCGTCGTCGTCGTCCTCCTCCACGCTGTCCAGGTCTCCCTCCTCGTCGTTGTAGTAGTCGACCATGGGCGACAGTAAAGTTGACGCCATTTGTTTACTTGTGAAATGTAAACAAACGGCGGAAAAAAAAACAACCCAAAACAATCGATTTGTGTTTTCAGCCCCTTGGAACAGCGCCTACAACTTCCACAGGACCCACCGATAAACCGAAGGTGCCCTTTGGTGTGCCGGGATAGATTGTACATGTTTAACACAGTTATAGATAACACATATCTGGAGTACATCTGTCCTTTCGATGTGCCGTATGGGTTATATGTTGAATTAGAGGCAATGCTGCAGTTTATTTGTATATTAAATAAGAATTATATTTGAAATCTGTACAGGCATATCAGTCGATAACCCCATAAGCCCTGGGCCTCTTTCTTTGTGTTTTGAAATCGGTTTCATTTACGATGTACCAACATACAAAAATAACAGAGGCGTATTTATTATTTATTATTTATTAAATACATGTATTATCGATTAAAATGCCGGTTTGCTTTATTAATGTTTTTATTAATTTTAGTATTTATTGATGGAACTATTCAATGTTGCTTCCCATTTACTAATTTGATTTTGTCCCACTGCGAGTGTATCATATCATTAATAAGTATATGCATGACGATATGAACTCCTGGGAAAAAAAACACATTTAATTGTACTACCCCTGCAGGACTGTCGTCCTGCAGGGATGGACTTACAGTGCATGAGTTATTGACTCACAATGGTTTGTATATTGGTTGTATATTAGTATAAGCATGATTAACAAAGACCCAACTTCTTCTCAGATGAATCCACACACGTAAGGGGGTTCCTTCATCCAACGTGTCAGCAATAGGCCTACCTGGTTGTCATTGATGTCTCAATAACAGCTAGACTAGAATAGTTATCTACACACGTTTAGGTTACTTTAGGTTATCTACACACGTTTAGATAGTCCAACCTAAACACGTTTAGGTTGTACTATAAAGGCCTGCTAAATAACCACTGAACCACTTTGGTTTGTCTAGTTTAGGGTTTGGTTTTCAGTATAATGGACCAAAGGGTTATCACACTGATCCTTCCTTCCTACGCGATTGCATATTTATTTAATCTCACTTGACTACAACTCATCTTCGCACAGCATACAAGATACACAATTTGGCCATTTGCAAATTACAATGGAATGCTTGCTCCCCATTCCCTCCTGCAGTAGGAATTTCTAAAACAATACTATAAAAATACTATATAAAATGATAATGAACATAAAAAGAACAATAAAGGGACCGATTTGTACAGTACACATTTGTATTGGCCATTTGCAACAGGTACATTGGAATGCTTACTCCCCATTCCCTCCCGCACTATACATCTCCAATACCATACAAATAATATATACAATAAAAATAAACATTATATGCAGCTGACTGCTGGGGGAGGGAGGCTTGGCAAGTTCCCTGTCAAGCTTCTTTGCTTGAATGAGGAGATATTAGAAATAATATACAGCCACCTGATCTGACCTAAGGACAGCAACAACATAGGTGGTTAGTTGCTAAAGGTATAGTTGCCCATTGGGGATGAGATCAGGGTTCTCTTATATGTCTTGTATCTCTCCTGTATATACATATACATTTATATCTGCCATACATTTATATACATTTACATCTATATATTTGTATCCTGCTTTCAATAATAGCATACCCCTGATCACTACCTGTTAAATACTCACTTACCTGTATATACATATACCTATTATTATTATGCTGCTCAAATCACATTTATACCTAGACTGTCTTTTAACCTGTACATTTAAACTGTACATTATATTATATTACCATGCACTTTACTGCAACATGTGCACTCTGGTTAGATGCTAAATTATTTTCGCTGTATTGTGCTTGTGCACTGACAATACATTAGAATCTAATCTTGAGACGTACCTAGGAGACATACAAGTGAAACTCTGAACCTGGACTGGAACCGCATCATCCGCTCACTGACACTGTATGCAGATAGGCACGAATTACAAACGAAAATAAACAGACACATAAATACTCAACCGTACTGTAAACCTCTGCAAATTAAACACGTTGGATTCTGACACAGGGTGGCGCTAGAGCTCCACAGAACCGTCAACGCCAAATGCAACATAAATACGTTTAAGTTTTAATACTAACCTTTACAAAAACATTGTCCACCACGACAGTTGTGCAAACAATTTGAAGTAAACAAAATATAATTGGTCAGTCAATCCAACGACTAGCAGAATTATTATGCAACGATACGATAATCAAAGTGTCTCCTCATGCATTCATTGGGTAAAAACAAACTCAGTTAAGCCTACGTGTGTTGTGCCTGTTTGTAGTAGTGTGTGTGTGTGTGTGTGTGTTTAATTGTATCCAAACACGTATACGTGTGCAGGAGACCCAAACAGGCTCTCTCTGGGCAGGCAGGCTGCAGCAGGGGGCTGACAGGTCGAGTAGTAGACACACACGCACACACACCGCCAGACGCAACTTCATCTGTGGAAGTATAGCCGTCAGAGAGAGAGAGAAAGAGAGAAGGGGGGGGACGAGGCTCGTCCAGGAAGTACTGAGTCCTGACTTCAGCACTGACAGCACTTCGGAGGAAGAAGAAAAAGTCACACACACACACACACACACACACAACGACAACGACACTCTTCGGCGGTTCGGCGTTCGGCGTTGGATCTAAATGTGCTTGGGGATCAGCGATCTGGGGTTTGTTTACCTACACAGCTGTACAACGGATTTCCAGAGGTAAGTGTTGTTGTTGTTTTTTGTTGTTGTTGTTGTTGTTGTTGTTGTCCCTGTCCCTGTCCCTGTCCCCCCCCCCCCCCACACACACACACACACACACACACACACACACACACACACACACACACACACACACACACTACTACGCCACCAATGCTGCTGTTGCAGAGTCGTACAGCTTCTTCTTTTTTTACTACTACTATACTACTACTACTACTACTACTAGGTCCTGGTCCTGGTCCCCCTCAAGTCATCCACAATGATGACACTTCCTCGTGGGCTTATAGACTATACGCGTCGTGGCAGCAAGCAGAGTCCGTCCCCCCCCCCCACACACACACACCGTGTGGGTTTAACGTGTAGTATTGCTTGATCAGGGTTATTACATATTGTCATATTGTGCAGGTTTATAGTCCGCTATCTACAGTCCGCAGCGGGGGGGGTAAAAGCGCGCTGTTATTGAAGCGCGTAAGGTAAGTGCGTAGTGTGTGTAACCAAAGTACTATTTTCTGTTTGACATGCGTGTGTTTGTGTGTGTGTGTGTGGGGGGGGGGGGATATTGTCACGTCAGCGTGTTTATTAATGTCATCATTGCCGTGGTTGCATATCACGATATGTTACAAATGAAACAGTGAGCGAGTGATGGACGAGTCGTGATGGTGTGTCGTTCGCAGCCGCCAAACGCCGCACGGTATAGTTCAGACTTGACTTAATTGTGTTTTTTTGTGGTGTTTATTTCATGAATTCAATGTATGCATGTGTGTGCATGTCCACATCGGACACGTCGTTCACCTCTCTCTCTCTCTCTCTCTCTCTCTCTCTCTCTCTCTCTCTCTCTCTCTCTCTCTCTCTCTCTCTCTCTCTCTCTCTCTCTCTCTCTCAGAAGACTCGGGGTTACATCACAGTCCATATGTTACTACGTGTATGGCGATCATACATTTAGGAGGAGAATATTATGACGTCAGCGTGTTTGCTTCGTAATTTGCATCCGCATCTTGCACGTCAAATGTAGGTTAACGTGACGCGCTGAAAAGAAAATTAGAGCGATTTTCCAACCACAGCGTATAGGCAGGGTACACGCACACACGCACACGCACACGCACACACACACACACACACACACACACACACACACACACACGGACAGACGACCGGAACCCACATCTGACCCAACATGACGTCATCCTCAAGTGGTGTGTGTGTGTGTGTGTGTGTGTGTGTGTGTGTGTGTGTGTGTGTGTGTGTGTGTGTGTGTGTGTGTGTGTGTGTGTGTGTGTGTGTGTGTGTGTGTGTGTGTGTGTGTGTGTGTGTGTGTGTGTGTGTGTGTGTGTGTGTGTGTGTGTGTGTGTGTCGATCTGACAGACCCGTTGTTATTCGTTGTGGTCGCAGGATAGAGGCTTGAGGCAGGATAAAGGATTGTGTACAGTCTCACAATTCACATTTATGTTTGTGATTATGTCGAGATGATGTGTGTTTTTGTTTGTTGTTGTAATCAGCCGGGAGTGGAATAAAGCATTTAGGTCCCTGATTGTATTTTTATGAATATTTATTCATTTTTATCAATTAGCCACTCACCTACCTCATGCAGGGTATAGAATGCAAGGCACCACATGGATTGTCCCCTCTGTATGTATTGAATTGCCTGCATGTTATGCAACAACAGAGAGTTGTTGAGTAATTCATGAATGGCCTGATCTGGACCTAGAATGTAACAATATGGTCACTTTATTTTAAGCAAAGCGTACATATGAGCAGATTCATAGCGACAGGTAAGCGCTTCTCATGAAATACGCTACTGGGCAATTTATGAATTTGAACAAAGCCCATCGAGAATGTTGCCGTCTGTTCAGGCTGTGTGTGTGTGTGTGTGTGTGTGTGTGTGTGTGTGTGTGTGTGTGTGTGTGTGTGTGTGTGTGTGTGTGTGTGTGTGTGTGTGTGTGTGTGTGTGTGTGTGTGTGTGTGTGTGTGTGTGTGTGTGTGTGTGTGAGAATTCACGACGGCAGGAGAACGAGGGCACATCAACTGTTCTTGACAGCAGTCTGACTCGACAGTCGGGGAAAAGAGAACAGGCAGGCATCCGTTGTTCCTGCTACATGTTCCAGCAGGCCAGGGATCAGAGGATAGGCAGTGGAGACCCTGTGAAGCACCTGGACTGCACTGGAAAAAAGGATTTGGTTAAGCTGGCTCTGAATAAAGTGTTTGCATATGAGGAGGCAAGGGGATGTGTGTTGAGGGACAGGTGAGACAGGTCTCTTCAGGTCAGCTGAAGAGACCTTTTTTTCCCTCCAAAATTGGAAGGCTGGGTGGCCCAAAACCATTTGACAGTTTTGAATAGTCAGCAGCCTTGACCTTGACCGTTTCGGACTTTGCTCTTGTTTTACAACTCATTCATTGTTTTAAGAGTAGTTACGTATAGGGCAGAACACGTTGCCAAACCCAGGAGGAGTCCTGAAGACACGGCCCGATAGGCAACTGCCAACAAAGAAGTGGCGTATTTGAAGTGTTGGAGACCAGGTCCACACTGTGCTCCCGCGTCATGTGACTCCTTCCCCTGATTATTTCCCCCCGGGTGCTGGTCTGGGCGAGGGTCATGGATGACCAAGTCAATGATTTACAAACAAAGTGCTGTTGTTGTTCTCCATGATGGACCGACAAAAAGAAAAACAGTTCCTCTATTTGCTGTCTCTGTGGTGCTCTGTTCTTTTAGCAATCTAACGGTTTGGCTTACAGTGCTTCTGAACAAACTAATATTAGCGTCTTTTATTTTTTTTCCTTATTCACACATGACCACATTCCCGTCTGGTTTCCACAGGTCCGTTGGGCTGGCATTATGTCATCGTACTGCAGCCTCTTTCATATCCAGTCTCCTTGTTCCCTAAACACACCACCTAAAGCCCTCCAAGCAACCGCCAAAGATGAGGATGGATACCGATCCCGAACCGATTGGTCGATAACATTATTGATTAACAAACATTTGCTGCTTATTTCAGAAAGGCAGATATTTGGTTTCTTTGAGATTTATTATTTATGGGAGAGGTTATGCGTTCAATTATTTGTGTAGGATTATTGTCTAATATGTCAATACACAGTCCTCCACAAACAACCTGGAAATGTAATATATGCTAAAGATAAATAAAGAACAGCATTTTAAATCAATATTTAATACAAATTAGGGCTCAAAGGGGCTAATAACCTTTTAACAATTTCACATTTCACTCTGTACAATTATGTTCTGGAACTGAATGCACTTGATTACTAAACTGAGAGTTTAAAAGGTTTTGGTAAGAGTTAAAGGGGCAATGTGTACGATTTTTTTAGTTTAAAACAATTATCAACAGAATGTGCGGAAATAACAATTTGGACATTATGCCAAAGACATATTGTATTGTGTTGAGGAGATATTTACTTAAGTAAGCCGTTAGCCCAGCTAGCGGCGGCACTTTCCGTCTGGTAATACCACTTTGTACCTCAAGAGGTGCCTTCACTACAGCGTCCGGTCAGCCCTCAGTCCAACATGAGCACAGATTCACTGTGAACAGTCAGCCTTATGTCAGCCTTATTCCAGTGATGCGTTTGGAGGGGAGGACCAAGGGGGTGGGCACCGTGCAATTCCTTGTTTCTAACAGGGGTAGACACCACTACTTTCTGGTAATATGCTATCCCCTGTTTTGTGGAGGACTAATTTGACAGTTGGCCAAATCTTACACATTTATTACAATGAAGCCTTTGCAGGCTTGTGGTCAGTGTCAATTCACTGAAGACTTCAGAGGAACGCTTCCATGCTTTCTCTAGATCTGCTTCACCGTGCTCCTCAGTTGAACTCTTCTTGTCTCCGCTTGCCAGCCACGTGACAACAGGGCCCTCGTTTGAAACATGCAGGATCTGGGCTCTCTGCAGTTGCCCACTGAGCCAATACAAATGTTTGGCAACAGCATAGTGTCCATTTTAATTATTGAATCCACGTGTATGTCTTCATGCAAAACGCTGTCCACTGTCCACTCTACTTGTGGTTATCAAGGGTTTGACCTTTTCCACCCAATGGTAATAAGTGAAATATAGTCTTCTTATGAGGGGTAGCAGAACATGATTCATGATGTTATTGATCAAACTGTTCAGGCACAACATGTTAATTTCATCACAGCAATTTGCACAAATCAATTTAGATATGGCTGTAGAATAACTGTTATAACTATATGTTGTACCGTATAACACATTTTGTCGGCATACATTTGTTAACTGAATTATCACAATGAATGAATTCATATGAATATCATGTCATGGTTTGTTATATTTATCCCCTATTAGTGTATAAGTGCTGCTTCTTTCTTCACAAGGCATGTAGGAAATAATATAACAACAGAAATACACAGGCCTTGTTGTTAAATGCCCAAATGCAAAGCAACTGTCCTATACTCCTATTCACTACTACAGTCACAAGAAAAAGTGGCCATTTACATTCGCCTCCAACAAGAAAAGTGTGAAAATCGATGGTTGTAAATGGGCCCAGCAGCTGGCCTAACGCCTGAGTCACAGGCCGTCTTCACTGCATGTCCTCGCTCTCTCTGAGAGGCCAGAAGCTGCGGCCTCACAGACGTCCAATCAGACGACGGCATCACGATGAGTCGTCTGGCTACAACTGCTGTTCCCTCGTCGCTGGTCCACCACCGCCTGAAAGGGACATGCCACAGGAGTCTGGCTGATTATCTTAATCTGAGGACTGTGCTTCGGAAGCTTCCGGGGCACGATGTGCGATACAGCTGTCGCCCGCCCCTAAACCCGCCACATGAACGCAGAATTCAACGGCTACAACGTGCATATTTGCGGCGTCCTCTTCCACATGAAGGGTGTCTGCACACATTTCCTCTCGTCTGCACTTCGCTAGTTCCCCTTATTTTTCCTGGTAAGCGTGGAGACTTGATTTGCTTGCTTCGCCTGACATCTTGTCAACATGCGTACGTGTGGAGCAGATGTACATCCCTTTGTTCTCCTTGTTTACGGTCAGCAGTCTGGGATCCATTTATTTTTTTGTTTTACAGCGTGTCATCGTACAAGAGCCGCTTTGCTTTGGCAAGCCAGCCCCTCCGGATGTGGGGGGAAGCAACATGAGTGTTGTAATTACAGGCCTTGACAACACGTGTACTTCCGGCCACTGTACATGCCCCAAATGCCCCCCCCCCCTCATTTATCCACAGTTAAATCCGCCCCCAGCTCTGGTGTGAGATCTGTGTTGCTTAGCTCCGTGGAATCACCGAGTGCCAACACAGTCTCTCCATCGGGAGACATCACCGCGGCTTCACTTTCTACCCACTTCCTGTCTCCTGTTCGGGGGAGGGGGGGGGGGGGCCCTCATTGAGCTGGGCGGAATCGGGAATAAGACCCGGACTCTGAATATCTTTGGAATGGTGTGTTATTGCGTGGCCCTCTTCAAATATTAAAAAGCGCCCATCTCTCGGGCCCGCGCTGTGTCATGCTACTGCCGGCCCTCCCCTCCCCCTGCAAGGGAACCCGCTAAAGAAAGGACAACGGAGACATCTGGCCCTGGCCAGAGCTGCGTGTCGGCCGCTGCGTCGACGCAGCTTAAGGTGCATCGCCGTGATTGATGCGTCGGTTGATCCGAGCGAGAGCTCGGGTAATGCGGCGCGACACGGTTGGTCTATTTTTGGGGACTTCCTGTGCCCTGTCCGATACCTGGCTAGTACCTGGGTCTTTAGGGTCTCGTAGGTCTTGGTCTTGGTCTACTCCCAATATATATATATTTTAAATTTTTAAGAGAATCCCTTTGAAACTTGGTTGCTAATTTCTTGGTAAAAAGTTGTCCTATTGGACAATAAAAAATGATTTAACCTGTTGGCAATATACTACCAGTTATCAGTATTTTGTGCATAACTTGCTGTGCACAAGAAGCATTTAAAATCAAACCGGAACAAGGATCTGTATTGAATCACCGCAACCTGTAAAACTTAAGTCGTCAAGCCCACACATGGAAGCACACCCACGTGTGTGGGTCAACCTTAGGATTATTTTATACGTCTGAAAAGCATTTTTTCCTTTTCAGTTACATAATGACGCAATGCCTTTTCTAGAGTGATGTCACCTTCCTGTTTTGCTGAGATTGCAATCAGCCTCTCTGGTCCAGCTGCTTTGGGGACCTGACGTAAACACTCCACAATGTATTCATCGGTGGGAGTCCCACCGTGCGTGCCGATTCAAACGAGATGAACCAGGCCCAAATACATCCCTAATGCCCCGGCCTCCAATGGGTCAAAAGGAGATTTGCTCCGGATGAATCCGTGGGATGATTGTGTAGCAACGTTGTGTTGTACTCCCACCAGCACGGCAACATCAAGTTACATATGGGTGTGTTCTAAATCAGCATGCAATCTTATCTATTCATATCCCAACGGAATTGTGTAGCTGAATTGCTACTTGGTGTGGCCTCGTTCATGTATAATGCATGGCTCAGATATCATCTGAGGTTAAGCCCCCCCACTGGGGTTTGCACTTGTGTTTAGCTTTTGTGGACGGGGCATGCTCGTAGAATGGCGTGTAGTCCGCTGCTAATACAAATCTCTCTTGAGATAATGTTGCTCCCGCCTCCGTCTTGTGATTCTTGGAACTAGTTATAAATAATGTTCTGTTCGTACACAGTTAGTTTCTTGTGAAGTAATGAGGAATAGAAATGAGGCTTTGATTTCTCCCAATCATTTTTTTTTTTTTTCTGTCAGCAGTCCACTGGAGGACGACTCGGTGTAGATCTTGTGAGGCCTTGTGAGCTTCCAAGAGCCCGAGGTTGAATAAAACAATTGTCTAATTAAAATGTGACTCTCACTCATAACTGTGCCAGATTTAACCCAGCCCCCACTCCCCTTACATCACTTACTTCTGCTCTCTGCTTTTACACACACACACACACACACACACACACACACACACACACACACACACACACACACACACACACACACACACACACACACACGCACACACGCGCACACAAATGAAACAGATGTACTGCCATGCCAGGGGTGATTGTCACAAATGATTCTCTCCTCAGATGAGTAACATTTAGACGGTTGACAAATATTGAGGTTAAGTCCTCTGAAAGCAAAGCAATGCTCTCACACTATAACCTACTTGGCTATTTATTGCAGCCTGCTTGTCCCTGTGTCAAACCGTCACCGCCGGCGAGAAGAGGAAGTTGTCTGAATTTTCAGCGAGACGGATGTCCGTTACAATATGGCTGCCACACTCTGTGTTGTTTACATGTAGCTTTAGCGGTCGGCTGCTAAACCCCCTTGAGAATTGAGCTGTAATCAAGATCAGCATTTATTTAAAAAAAAGACACTGAATCAGTTTGAAAACAATCATATGAGTCACATCCGTGCATAGATAGATAACCTTTAGATTCAATTATACGGCTCCATTATTGACAGCAGGGCTACCGTTTTGAATACTTATAATACTTATTTATGTATAAGGTTCTACTCGGAATGAAGTACTGGCTGCTCTTTATTTTTTAATTTTATTTTTTACCAAAGGAACACAGTTCAAAGGAGATTTGAACCGATGAATTATTGATCGGCTCCACACAGAACTGATCTGACTGACACAGGTCTGATCTGTGTTGTACAAAATCCAAGCCGAGTTGGTCCAAAGCGGCTCAGAGTGGTGTCTGGAGGAGGCCGTCACCATGTCCAACACCCCCCCCCCCCCCAAGTTCGAATCCACGATACCACGTATGCTAGGATACCAGCAGAGGTCAACAGCGATTGAACAGGGTTCAATTCTTAACAGGGTTAAGAATTGTGCTTTGCTTATGTTTTAGTATTTATGTTTTTCAAAGATGACAATTGTAACGCTATTTGGAGCTAACGGAGCCCCGTACTACACTGGCCCTGCTGGCCGGCTTGTCACACTGCTCCTGCTACCAGCAGCAGTCAGTCAACGTGATGAAGGCACATTGGAGTCCTACAGCATGTCACCGTGTTCAGGGTTGACAAGATCCATTTTTTAAACGGAGCCTGAAGTTGTTTTAAGGCTTGGTACTTGGTAGATTGTACAACGCAAAGGCAATCTTACGCAATCAACCTGATGCTCACAACCACAACTGTGTTTCGTTCTTATTTTCTTCCTTATTTTACAATCAGGGCTTCCTTGAGTGAATATTGTTTTTTTGGGGCTTCGACAACACTTATGTCAGAGCCAGGATCTATTTGGTGTATGTATTTTTCTACAAAACCGATCTCAAAATCCGATTCCTTGTTTTTCGGACGTGGATTTGTATCCAGGCTTCAGGAGTTGGTCAGTAGTTATTTTGGAGTACAATTTTGGCTAAAGCCTCATTCATCTAATGTTTGCGTGGTGGCTGTCTTCCACGGAACTGAAGACAACAAAGGAAACATCCAGACATGATGTTGGCCAATGTGAATGATATTGTTTAATCAATTAAACCAAATATTATTCGAACATTCTTGCAGTTTTTTTGTGCAAACCTATAATTGATCAGAGAAAGTAATCAGAAGATTCATTGCTAGTTGATGGTTAAAGGCGCTACAACCCTCAACCCCACATGCACGACCCCCCCCAGAGGTGAGACACATTGCTATTGCATTCATAACCTGTGATGTAGAGAACTCCTCTACCTCCCTCCCAGGAGAGCTAAATACATTTTTTGCTCGGTTCGACGTAAACAGCAGCCCGCCGAAGCCAGCACCGACTGGGGAGACCAGCCAGCTGCGCATCTCGGAGGCGGATGTGCGCCGCACCTTTAAGCGGCTGAACATCCGTAAGGCGGCAGGCCCCGACGACATCCCGGGCCGCGTCCTCAGAGCATGCGCAGACCAGTTGGCAGGAGTCTTTGCAGACATCTTCAACCTCTCCCTGTCCCAGGCTGTTGTCCCCGCGGTCTTCAAGATATCCACCATCGTGCCTGTCCCCAAACAAACCAAGGTAACATGCCTGAATGACTACAGACCTGTGGCCCTCACCTCGATCGTTAGCAAATGCTTCGAGAGGTTGGTCAAGGACTTTATTTGCTCCGTGTTACCTACCACGCTGGACCCATGGCAATTTGCATATCGTCAAAATAGATCCACGGACGACGCAATTGCCATGGCCCTCCACACTGCCCTTTCCCACCTGGAGGGGAAGAACTGTTATGTGCGAATAGTTCCTGCCAAGCTCGACACCAAGCTGAGAGGTCTAGGCGTACCCCCATCCATGTGCAGCTGGATACTGAACCTCCTGTCGGACCGCCGCCAGGTGGTGAGGATGGGCAGCACCACATCAGAGCCACTGACCCTCAACACGGGAGCCCCCCAGGGATGCGTGCTGAGCCCTCTCCTCTTCTCCCTCTACACCCACGACTGCATGGCTATGCACAGCTCCAACGTCATCGTCAAGTTTGCTGACGACACGACAGTGATGGGCCTGATCGCCGGCGACGACGAGACAGCCTACAGGGAGGAGGTCGGATCGCTGGAGCAGTGGTGCCAGGAGAACAGCCTCGCCCTCAACGTCAAGAAGACCAAGGAGCTGATCGTGGACTTCAGGAGGCAGAGGGGAGAGCACAGCCCTATCTCCATCGACGGCGTTGCAGTAGAGAGGGTCAGCAGCTTCAAGTTCCTCGGCGTGCACATCTCCGAGGACCTCACATGGTCCACGCACACCACACACGTGGTGAAAAGGGCCCAACAACGCCTGTATTTTCTCAGGCGTCTGAAGAAATTCAGCATGGGCCCCCGCATCCTGAGAACATTCTACAACGGCACCATCGAGAGTGTTCTGACAGGGTGTATCACCGCCTGGTACGGGAACTGCACGGCACTCGAGCGCAGAGCGCTTCAAAGGGTGGTGCGGACGGCCCAGTATATCGTTGGAGGTGAGCTCCCCTCCCTCCTGGACATTTACAACCAGCGGTGCGTGGCCAAGGCCAAAAAAATTATAAAAGACATTGCCCACCCCAGCCACGAACTTTACTCACTATTACCGTCAGGCAGGCGATACCGCAGTATCAAGTGTCGTACAAATAGGCTTAGAGATAGCTTCCACAGTCAGGCCATCAGGCTGCTGAACAAGGGCGTATAACATATAACAATGTATATTTTATTACATTGATTTATATATATATATTGCTCTTTTCTGTGCTGATTTTTGCATTTTATAAATTGCATTTTTTATTTTTATTTTATATTCTTTATTCTATTTTTTATTCTATTTTTTATCTATTTTTATTTTATCTTATTTTATAACTGCTGTCTGTCGTCGGGTATTGCACACAAGAATTTCACATCACTGCTTTATACTAAACTGTAAACTGTGAAGTGACAATAAACTTGACTTGACTTGACTTGACTTGATTGGCTGATATGGTAACCTGCTGATTAAGTGTTGATATGACACACCTGCCCTCCACTTATTAAAACTGAACTGAAGAGACTTTAAACGTCCCTTCAGCTATTTGTGACAAGCAAAAGGATGCACTCGAAGATGACACTGTTGGATGATATATATATTGACATTTGGAGGATAACGGAATCGTCTTAATGCAGGAGAATGCACAATGCGTTGCCATGTGTGTTATGACCTACGGTTGCCCCCATTAGTGACAATTTAGAAATTGTTTGAAGGCAAGCCGACCGATCATCAATGATTTATGTATTTATTTTGTCAGAGAATCAGTTTTTTTTGAAGCCATATGACTATGGGGTTGGTGGGGGCGGGTGGGTTACTGTGCACTGAATTAATTCCCAAATTAATTGCAGGCAGACTTAACGGGGGATAAAAAGCTAAACCATCCGAGGGCCCAACACCCATGGGGGCACTCCCCCTCCCTGTAAACACCCCGATCACGTACATAATTCATACTGTCAGTCGCGTGGTTGAAGAAGCGCTGGCAAAAGCACAGGGGAAATGACTCATTGGCCTAGATGCATGATGGTTCCTTTTTAGGGTTTCTCTGCATGATTGCATCTCACTAGGTTCCCTCTTCCTGTCGCTGGTGGAGGATAACCTGTAAGGGAGTTGGGGAGATGACATGGGGGGGGGGGAACCAAAAAAAATAGTTAGAATCGGGATTCTTTACCTCCGCAATACTCGTATCATCAGGTTGAGTCGGATCGATTTTCTTACATATTTTTTTTTAAGTAAGCCACAAACGTCAATGCAGTCTTAGTTGAAGCAAAGTAACGGTCCTACAGAAAGCGCCAAAAGTGTATTTGCTAATAGTTGTTGTGTTATGTTCTTATTGGCCCCTTGTGTGGCAATATTAACAGAATCACAATATTTTTTCGAATTGCAATACATATCGTATCGGCACTAAAGCGTCTTGTGTCGCGAGGTCCTTGCCGTTTCCCGCCCCCAGAGATGAGCAGTTCGAACAAGTTACAGCCTACTTCTGCCAACATTAACAATCACCCGGTGCTTTCGCAAGAGCGCCGTATGACTTGATCCAGCGAGTGCGGCGTCTCATAGCTTCCCCTCTGCTTACTGTCATTTGCTTGACGAAAGGACAATAATTAAGGCATTGTGTCGTGAGACAGTTTGAAGTTCTCTCCTCTGGCACTGAGTTCCAAAACCTCCCTCTCTGTCCTGTTCTGTCCCGCCCACCTAAAATAATCACATGCTTTTTTAATTTAAAAAAAGAGGTTCCCAGACATTTCATTTGACAGCCCTGGGAGTCCTGGCTATAAATGTACCAGTGAATCACAGTGTCCTCCACCTTAAATGTCCTGGAATCCGCTGTGACCTCACTGTTCTCCAAGAACATTGTATCTGGAGAGTAACAGAGGGGATCCATCGTCATCCTGTGTGTAGTGTGGAGGTCTCGGCTGTGGGGGACTCGGAGACGTTGACATACGGCAGCAGGTCGGCCAGGAAGCTTCAGACTGTTGCCAATAACAATAACCACCGATATATTATCTATCTATTGGTGATCACCCCATACTGGTCAGATTCCATCCAAAAATCACAGCAAAATATGCAATTTATGATCCTAAAAACACCAGTTTTGAGACATTGTGTGCCTCCCTTACTGAATGTTGATGACTAAATTGCATTAGTCAATTGTATTTTTATTGTAGTTTCTATTGTGTCGTCATTTGCTCTGATCGGCCAAGTCCAAAGTCAACCAATCACAAGCTGTGAGTGTGTACTCGGGACATCATCCACCCCATGATGTGAGTGTGGTTCACCAACATCATCCATTACATTATAGTACATTATATGACATTATATGTGTTACGATCATCATCATTGGATCACCTTCTTACAAGGCATTGTTGAGACCACCCTGCTTTATTTGAGTAGGACTGTGCTTAATAAACTCTGGCCCCATCTGGTAGCCATTGAGATACTTACCTCAGGATAAGTGTCCCATCTATCTACATGGCAAATAGTTCTAACCTATAAACCTTAGAAACTGCCACGACTTGCAAAGTACAAAAGTCGGTGAATGTTCTGGTCTTCTACACACCTCAACAGGAAAGGGCGGGATTCGCTCTGTTTGCTCACAATCAATACTTTTATCGCACTTCACCCAGAAATGTATGTATACATCCTAGATGGAAACGAACATGGTTGTTATTTTGCGTCTCCTGTTTCCATATATTCACTAATGAGGTTTCTTTTTACTTTACACTTTGTTGCTGTTTGTTGCCAAAACTGCTTTTTAAGTCACAGGTTGGAACCGTCTCCTATTTAGTTGGATGGGACTCTATCCTGAGATGAGCATCTCGATGGCTAGAGTAGCCAATGGGGTTAGATGAAGAGCGGCTTCAGGGGTCTGTTCTCCCGGGTCAGCCGACTCCCTCTGTCTCTCAGGATGAAGGGGATGAAGGAAGCGCCCAGCGCGGGGTAACTTGACTCCTCCGGCTTGCCCTAGTTTGCATCTCATAAAGCGGCGATGGCAGCGATGACGTGGGGGCAGAGGCGGCGTGACTCTGCTGTTCACCGGAGCTCCTGTCACGCTGGCGCCGTCACTGCCTATCTTTTCATTTGTCTCTCTTCAATATTTGATGCCACACAACTCAACAAGCAGCTCTGTTTCCCCCCCCCCCGTTCTCCCACTTGCACCATGGTCACTACAGGGCGTGCAAGAAGGATTCTATTTATCTTTCCACTGCTCTTTGACTTGGAAAATCCTGTTGGGTTTTATTGTTTGCTAGCCAAAGCTTGTCCTCCCTAAGCCCTTCATAAACACACACATCCACCTCCTATATGCACTGCTGCACACATCCACCTCCTGTATGCACTACTGCACACATCCACCTCCTATATGCACTACTGCACACATCCACCTCCTGTATGCACTATCACACACATCCACCTCTGTATGCACTATCACACACATCCACCTCTGTATGCACTATCACACACATCCACCTCTGTATGCACTATCACACACATCCACCTCTGTATGCACTCTGTACACACTATCACACACATCCACCTCCTGTACACACTATCACACACATCCACCTCTGTATGCACTCTGTACACACTATCACACACATCCACCTCTGTATGCACTATCACACACATCCACCTCTGTATGCACTCTGTACACACTATCACACACATCCACCTCTGTATACACTATCACACACATCCACCTCTGTATGCACTATCACACACATCCACCTCTGTATGCACTATCACACACATCCACAGTGGACTGTGTGTGTGATCCCATGTCTATCCACGCACCCTTGTGTGTTACATGTATGTTGACACCTTAGCTGAGGTAGACACTTCACCAGAGACACATTGATGATGTCAATTGCTATGAATCACCATGAGACGGATACACACACACGTACACACAAATACACTCATATGCACCCATGAGCATGGATCAGAACCACAGCAGTTAATGGCCTGCCTCGACACAGTGGGTGTAAATCGTGGTTAATCCATACCGACTCCATCACGCACACCACGTGCGCTTCACTTTCAACGCTACACTCTGAACCACACCTTTTTAGGTGCTACGCCTGCTTGGTATTCCTGTGTTTCACGTGCATTCTTTTATACAACAATCATTTCGTATGGGTGCAAACATGTCTGATATGGCCTCCCTGTTGTTCTTTATTGCTTCCTGTCGCTGGAAGCCATTCTGCGAATGGGGTAAGGCTGCACGCTCCTGCAGCTATGTTGAAAATCAATCGGTCATAAACGGACTGTGTTTATTACCTCGTAAAGGGACCTGTATATCTGAATGTGTTTCTGGTGACCAGGGGTTGGAGATAAGGAGAATAGTTGAGAAACTAATGGTTTCCTCAGGCCAAAGTTTTCTTATTTTAGTCAGAGTCGTCCGGCAACCAGAAGGTTGCTGGTGCGATACCTGGCTCCTCCTCCTCCGCTGAGTGTCAAGGTGTCCTTGAGCAAGACACCTGTATCATTGGGTGATAGACTGTGAGACGCTAATTGTAAAGGGCTTTGAGTGGCCACAGGTCTGAAAAGCCCAATATAAATGCAATCCATTTACCATTTACTGTATATTACCCCTGGTAAGGGAATGGGGAGTAAGCGTTCCCATTTTACTTGTTGCAAATGGCCAATAAAACTCTTGTATCTTGTATCTTGGTATGGCAGGGGTAATATACCTACTAAACATACAACTACACACAGCAGGCTAAACATTGTATCTGCACTGCTTTGTTTATGTGTGAGTTGACCAGCTCACATGGTCACATGACCAGTCACATGACCAGCTCACACGGGGAACAATGTGACCCTGTCACATTGTTCCCCGTCTCGTGTTGGTTCCCAGGTTGGATGCGCCTTGCTTCCACCTGCGGTTACGACCTTATATGGACAAACCTTTACCTTGATCTGAACCCCATCCCCCCCCACCCCCCCCCCCCCGCCCTCCATTATTTAGTTTTCTAAAAAAGCTTTTGTATCTTCTCGATACAGCACAGACAATCGTACACCTGAACACACCGTACAGTGTTTCCCCCTACATGCACCCTGCAGTGCCCCCGCTGGGCTACTAGCGCCACTGCAGTCAGCCATGCAGAAGAGAATTAGAAATTATGTTGTACATGCTGTTTGTTTTAATTTCGAAAACATACATATGGTAGGTGCCTCCTACTGCTAACCTGACGCGCCAGATGGTTTGTTACACAGAACCATCTGGGACGTCGTCCTTTGAAACTGTTTGGAAAAGGGCTGGCACCTTACAAAAAATACTTGGCAGGTGATTGGATGAGCCGTCTGTCTATCACACACCTCAACTTCAACCAATCAGCTCAACGAACCATACGGCGTAGTTGAGCGAAAACATATTTTCCATCGAGGAAAGTACGGTTCAGTGCGGTTTTTGGGCTCTTCTTTCAATGAATAAAAGCTTGATGCTATACCAGTGTCAACCTCTTGAGATTCAAAATTTTGGATTTATTGTACTTAGATTAAGTCCCCATTCCCTCCCGCAGTAAGATTATCCAACAATTGAACACTTTATACTATGTAGTGTACTGTATACAACACTATACTATAACAATACTGTACAATGAATGTGATCTTGTGAATCCAGCTGGCTTGCAAGCTAAACCTACTACAGCCCCCTAAATTGTTATATTGTCATTATTGTCATTGGAGAAATACTGCAAATACTGCAAAATTGTATTTCTGCTGTAAGAGAATCTAAAAGTGCATGATACTGTAGGTGGCTAAACTATTTCCACAAACACATTTTGTTCCAACAACAAAATTTGATTTGCATGCTATTTATTGTTATGGTATTATTGTTATACCGTCGTATAAGGCCATTTGTGTTATATTGTTACACGTACATCGTACACACGTCCCTCCTGGAATGTTCACGCAAAAACCTCACACACACACATACACACACACACACACCTCACACCAGCACCGTGTATGCACATCAACATAGTGAACCTCACACCTCACCTTCAGCACTGCTGCTGAAAATCAATCGTAGGGGAAACAGTGTAATATTTTAGATTCTAACTTATTGTCATTGTACAGCACAAGTACAGTACAGTACAGCAAAAATAATTGAGCATCTAACCAGAGTAATATGTTTGAGTACCTCCAGTCTGGAATGGTTAAATGTAGAAGAATAATAATTATAGTTATTGTTTGGTTAGGGGCTGCTCTTCTGCTTTTTGAAAACGGTTTAGCTGTCTAGGCTACATAGTCCTAGTAGACATAGTACTTAGTACTTGGACTGCTCCATTGAACCTAGTTTACAGGGTGAATTGGCACAGTATAGTATTGTTATATAGGATTTTTCGGACCAATCAGATTCTACGCTGCAGGATTGTTTTGATGGCGCTGACTGGCACATGTTCCGCGTTGCCTCGGACAATAACCTCAACGAGTACGCGTCGTCGGTCACCGGGTTCATCAAGAAGTGCATAGATGACGTTGTTCCGACCAAGTCGGTTCGGATATATCCCAACCAGAAACCGTGGATTAACGGCGATGTTCGCGCTGCCCTACATGCGCGTAACGCCGCCTTTGGTTCCGGGAATACGGAGGAATATACGAGAGCCCGTTACGACCTCCGTAAGACCATCGTCACTGCCAAGCGGGAGTATAAGGACAGAGTGGAAGATAAATTCAAGAAACACGATGCGAGGGGTATGTGGCAGGGGCTGCAGAAGATAACGAACTTCAGAGGGAGAACCAGTTGTGTAGAGAACTCCTCTACCTCCCTCCCAGGAGAGCTAAATACATTTTTTGCTCGGTTCGACGTAAACGGCAGCCCGCCGAAGCCAGCACCGACTGGGGAGACCAGCCAGCTGCGCATCTCGGAGGCGGATGTGCGCCGCACCTTTAAGCGGCTGAACATCCGTAAGGCGGCAGGCCCCGACGACATCCCGGGCCGCGTCCTCAGAGCATGCGCAGACTAGTTGGCAGGAGTCTTTGCAGACATCTTCAACCTCTCCCTGTCCCAGGCTGTTGTCCCCGCGGTCTTCAAGATATCCACCATCGTGCCTGTCCCTAAACAAACCAAGGTAACATGCCTGAATGACTACAGACCTGTGGCCCTCACCTCGATCGTTAGCAAATGCTTCGAGAGGTTGGTCAAGGACTTTATTTGCTCCGTGTTACCTACCACGCTGGACCCATGGCAATTTGCATATCGTCAAAATAGATCCACGGACGACGCAATTGCCATGGCCCTCCACACTGCCCTTTCCCACCTGGAGGGGAAGAACTGTTATGTGCGAATGCTGTTTGTGGACTACAGCTCAGCATTCAACACAATAGTTCCTGCCAAGCTCGACACCAAGCTGAGAGGTCTAGGCGTACCCCCATCCATGTGCAGCTGGATACTGAACCTCCTGTCGGACCGCCGCCAGGTGGTGAGGATGGGCAGCACCACATCAGAGCCACTGACCCTCAACACGGGAGCCCCCCAGGGATGCGTGCTGAGCCCTCTCCTCTACTCCCTCTACACCCACGACTGCATGGCTATGCACAGCTCCAACGTCATCGTCAAGTTTGCTGACGACACGACAGTGATGGGCCTGATCGCCGGCGACGACGAGACAGCCTACAGGGAGGAGGTCGGATCGCTGGAGCAGTGGTGCCAGGAGAACAGCCTCGCCCTCAACGTCAAGAAGACCAAGGAGCTGATCGTGGACTTCAGGAGGCAGAGGGGAGAGCACAGCCCTATCTCCATCGACGGCGTTGCAGTAGAGAGGGTCAGCAGCTTCAAGTTCCTCGGCGTGCACATCTCCGAGGACCTCACATGGTCCACGCACACCACACACGTGGTGAAAAGGGCCCAACAACGCCTGTATTTTCTCAGGCGTCTGAAGAAATTCAGCATGGGCCCCCGCATCCTGAGAACATTCTACAACGGCACCATCGAGAGTGTTCTGACAGGGTGTATCACCGCCTGGTACGGGAACTGCACGGCACTCGAGCGCAGAGCGCTTCAAAGGGTGGTGCGGACGGCCCAGTATATCGTTGGAGGTGAGCTCCCCTCCCTCCTGGACATTTACAACCAGCGGTGCGTGGCCAAGGCCAAAAGAATTATAAAAGACATTGCCCACCCCAGCCACGAACTTTACTCACTATTACCGTCAGGCAGGCGATACCGCAGTATCAAGTGTCGTACAAATAGGCTTAGAGATAGCTTCCACAGTCAGGCCATCAGGCTGCTGAACAAGGGCGTATAACATATAACAATGTATATTTTATTACATTGATTTATATATATATATTGCTCTTTTCTGTGCTGATTTTTGCATTTTATAAATTGCATTTTTTATTTTTATTTTATATTCTTTATTCTATTTTTTATTCTATTTTTTATCTATTTTTATTTTATCTTATTTTAGAACTGCTGTCTGTCGTCGGGTATTGCACACAAGAATTTCACATCACTGCTTTATACTAAACTGTAAACTGTGAAGTGACAATAAACTTGACTTGACTTGACTTGATTGTTCTAGTATAGGATTGTTGTAGGAATTCATACTGCGGGAGGGAAGTAAGGGGAGTAAGCATTTCATTGTACTTGTTGCAAATGGCAATTCAACATCTTGAATCTTGAGTCAGTTGATCTTTTTAATGCTTTCTATCCAAATAGCCTCTTTTTCATCCCTGTTGACCCCCAAGAGTTGAAACATAATTACTGGTCCAGAGGAACTGGATGAAGTCTTCACTGTTAAATGAAAAACTCTTCAGGTAGTCAATATGCTGGTCTGCTCTAAACCATAATGACACTCAACGTTCCCTCCATTAGACTGATCTACCATCTCTAACCCTGATTGCTATTTACTACTCGATTACGGGTGTCATCCTCACCCATCGCACACGTCCATCTAGCCGTAAAACAAGCTCTAAAACTAAATCTGTATGCGTTGTAGTCAGTACATATACAAACAAGCAAATTCTGGTTTGCGGTGATGTGATTCTTTTCCATGTTATACCAGAAGTAAAGATCTAGGCTATGACCAGCCCTGGGCTGAGAAGAGTGATTTATTTAGTATAAGCTACTCCCACCCAACCTCCAGGCTAGGTTAATTAGTCGGACCACACGCAGGGACAACACTAAAAAGGAAGCTAATTGTCACCGATTCAGATCAGTTTGAATATATTTTTTTGAACAGTTGAATAGTTTTTTTCAAACAGTTTGAATAGTTTTTTCCACAAATTCCTTTACAAACGGAGACAGCCAGGTTTATGAACCCAGTGCAGACCCTATATATAAAACTTTATTATGGAAGATAATCAAAATCATTTAATATAATAATAATAATTAATATAATAAACATTTTTTAAATAATTGTATATCTATTTTTTATTTTATTATTTCCATTGGCATTCTAGGAACAAACTGTTACATACATCAAACTGAATGAAGACCTTTTACGGTGTTTACATCCTATCACTAGCATGGACCCAAGCAGTCAATCAGCTTGGCGATAGCTTAGGGTGACATTTTTAATGGGAAATATAAAGCATTTAACTGCTGATTACAAAGACATTAAAATACCCACTGCTGTGACAGAAGATACGCCATTCCCGCTTCCATCGCACGTCCTTATTTGACATATTTTCCGAAAAATACCTCTCAAAGCTCCACCCATACAACTGTTAATCAACGGTAGCATATTGCATCAATTTATTATTGGCTGGGTTTTATTTAACCAAAAACAAGCTGATGAATGCATCATTGGGACGAATACATTGAGCCAAAACAAACAGATATTAAACAACATAAATGTTAAAACAATGTGGTGTGTGTGTGTGTGTGTGGTTGGTGGCTGGTTGAAGCAGCCTCACTTAGCCTGAGTTTGACTGATTGACTGGTGAGGCTGCACACCTGTGGGTCCTTGTTAATCAAGGCCCACAGGTTAAAACAGCCTCCACCACACACACACACACACACACACACTGGAGGAGAGAGAGCTCGAGCATGTTCCAGCTGCTCTGTTCACAATTATTCAAATCGTGTGTCCTTGTCTTCGGGAGAAGCCCTCAAGAAGCCATTTTAATGGTTGATGGCAGTGACGTCTGCTAAAAATTTTTTGGGCGTATAGCACTAGCCGCTCACCGTCTCTTGCTTTGTTTAGTCTTGTCTTCTAATTTATGAATGATGTGTTTGTTTTTGTTTAGGCGTACGTCATCAAACATTAATCATGAGGAGGTACCCAGAGGTATTAATACCTACATCTGTTTATATATCTCACTGGCTTTGCTTTTTTAGCACACACACACACACACACACACACACACACACACACACACACACACACACACACACACACACACACACACACACACACACAGGTGTAATGCTGTGAGTGTGGTATCAGCCCATTAAGTCTTGTCCTCGTGTTCTCCACCAGGTGTGCTGGGCATATACTGATATTTTAGTCCATTTGTCTGCACACACATTGTCACAGTGTGCCACACGGTATGCCCAAAGAGCCCTCTGTATGTATGTATTCAGATTCAGATTCAGATTCAGATTCAGATTACTTTATTAATCCCGAGGGAAATTAAGGTGCAACAGTTGACACAGGGGGAATAAATGCACACACAAAAATACTAATACCTAAGCTAAAAAACAACTAAATAAAACTATTATAAACAAAATTCAGCCATATCCATGTGTATTCATTGTAACCTCTATGGGGCACTAGCAAGGTGTCTGCATGTGTAAATATGGCCGAAGCCCTGAATCACACCGGAGCCACACAGCGCTTCTCAAGACGAGGCTAGACTGCTAGTCTGCTTAGCTTGAGCATCTGTACGGAGATTTGGAGGCTGAAGTTTCCCCTTCCATGGAGTGTGTATGTGGTTGTGTGCAGCCTGTTGATCCCACTGTCCTTCCACTCAGCCCCTCCGTCCGCCTGGTTCTCAACTTCCTCTGATGTGCAAAATCGTCTGTGAGGGGCTGTTGAATTATTAAATAGGCCTGTGACAGTGTGTGTGTATGTGTGTGTATGTGCGTGTGTTTGTGTGCACGCGTGCATGCGTAAGCAGACAACCATTCAAGCTCACTGCCAACAGATCTATCTGCGGTGTCACCGTTGGCCTACTAATGGAACACACCCTTATGAAGACTTATGGGACTCAGTGAGTGAGTGTTACCTGTATAGAACCATGATGGTCAAATCATCAGCCTCATTGCAGCTGGTCTGATCTGATAATAATCACTATTCACTTGAGCCTCACAAGTGATAACTCTTCACTTGAGCCTCACAACTAAGTGATCACTATTCACTTGAGCTTCCCAACTAAGTGATCACTATTCACTTGAGCTTCCCAACTAAGTGATCACTATTCACTTGAGCCTCACAACTAAGTGATCACTATTCACTTGAGCTTCCCAACTAAGTGATCACTATTCACTTGAGCCTCACAACTAAGTGATCACTATTCACTTGAGCCTCACAACCATCGGAATTTAAAGATCAGATAGCACGTTAACGCCCAGCCTCATTGCATGCTGAGGTGAGCTTTATTGCTCCATTATCAGCTAGCAGAGTTCAGGTCATTGGCTTAATCAAACATGCACCTTGAAGGGCGCGGCCCTGCACTCCAATGGAACCTTTTAATGAGTGCTGGTGGTGCATCAGAAGCTTGTTCCAGAGAACAGATACTTCTGGCTGCATAATTGTTTTGTTGTATCGGCCATAGATTCCGGACCGAGCCACGATTGTGAACTGGAGTAACAAGAAGAACAAGTGGTTTGCTAGTTCAAATCCCAGCCCAAATGCAATTAGGTAAGACGCTTGGCTCTCTCTGTGCTTCATTCCTGTCTGCTGCCAATGAAAGTTGTTTAAGGGCTGATCTGTGAAATACAGTACAGTACAGTACAATACACTACAGTACAACATGGGAAATCACTTTTAAAAATCTTCCGTTGGCGAACGGGACGTGATTTCACTCTCCTATAATCCACTGACACCCACTTTGATATTGGTGCTGGCCTGCAATCTAATCTGAGCATGCAAACTTTCCTAGAGCAGTGTGTGTGTGTGTGTGTGTGTGTGTGTGTGTGTGTGTGTGTGTGTGTGTGTGTGTGTGTGGTGTGTGTGTGTGTGTGTGTGTGTGTGTGTGTGTGTGTGTGTGTGTGTGTGTGTGTGTTACTGTGAGCTTGTGGTCTCCATCATGTCACTAAGCTCTTCCGAAATGAGCTGCTAGAGACTCTAAATCCCACTTCTGTGTGTGTGTGGGTTGTATGAAAACTAGGACCGTCACTACTGAAAAGTAATACCACACCAAGCGACCTGCATGAGGACTGGAACACACCTTTTAGCTTTACTGACTTTTCTAGCTCTGGATTGTTAAATCTAGGGGGATTTGAAGCAGCAGTTTTCGGATCATAAAAAAACATCACACACCATCTCTACACCACACCTACCGGCTTTCAGAATCATCTCCACCCACACCAGAGGTTACCAAGCCTTGACCTTCCTGTGTCAAACTCTTCTGAAGGCTGATGACCATATATTTGGCCTTCAGCCTGTGGGAGTTTCACACACAGTTGGTCTGGACCCCTGGTACCTTTATCTAGTATATGGTCTGGACCCCTGGTAACTTTATCTTTATCGTTTGGACCCCTGGTAACTTTATCTAGTATATAGTCTGACCCCTGGTAACATTATCTAGTATATAGTCTGGACCCCTGGTAACATTATCTAGTTTATGGTCTGGACCCCTGGTACCTTTATCTATAGGGTCTGGGTCTCTGTATGGTCTGGGAATGACTTGCTGTTTTATTATTTAAGGGCACAGTTTCTAGGAGGAACGTATCTAGTGTCGGGGGTTGCAGTTCCTTGTTCTTGTGTAATGTTGTTTCTAAATGATTTCACTGTGTTGAGACGGCAATGATCACCAATGTGGAAAACATCATGCTTTGGTTTTCATTTATGGCTGCTGAACCGGCAGGAGAGCGATGAGTTGGGTACTGATTTTGATGCACTTTTGATGCATGTCATTCTGCAGAAATGGTAGGTCAAGGTATGACCTATGCTTGTTAATCTTTCAATTTGGTCGGACTATTGATGAGTCCTGGGGAAGAGGGGAGAGGGCGGACTTGAGTATGTGTATGTGTATGTCTGTAGACATAATTTGAGATGTGTTGTTTGTGTGTGATAAAAAGCAACTAAAACACATTTGATTACCAAAAAAACACCCAAATATTGTAATAAATAACGGATACAAATATATGTGATGGAGAAAGTCTGAAAGTCAAAGTCAGAATTAGCTCCAGAAGCATGAAACACCCATTTGCTTTGTGTTTGTGTTCAGTATCATGGACACGACACAGACATGTGATTCATTTGAAAGGAGCATGAAGTTCAATCTCCTTCCAGTAACAAGCCTACACACATCTCGGTGGTGGAGGCTCTGTTGTGTGCTACATGTGCCTGTACAGACACAACATGAAGAAGCTGTGCTCTCCAGGCCGGTCCACCCCGGGTCCTGAATGTCTTCACACGGATGGACTTCAGTGCGTTCATTAGTCTTGCTCTCTAATCGGGGTGTAGTTCTTTCGGCGTCTCGATTCAATTAGATTTTGATACAAGGGGGGTGGGGGGGATTTAAGGTAAATTCCAAACTATTCCCGATTCAAAATGTGATTCTCATTCAATCATTCAATCTGTGTCCTAATTTACTACTCCAGTCAGACCGCAGGCAGTGTGGAAAATGATGGCATGAAAGCAGAGAAACGTGTGTATGATATCATGTACCCTGTATTTTTGGGAAATGTTGTATCAACCAAGCAGTAATAGAAACACACAAAGGCAAACCTAAGACAAAAGCTCTGGAGGACTTCTGTCTCGTATCCCTGGAGGACTTCTGTCTTGGAGCTCTGGAGGACTTCTGTCTTGGAGCTCTGGAGGACTTCTGTCTTGGAGCTCTGGAGGACTTCTGTCTTGGAGCTCTGGAGGACTGCTGTCTTGTAGCTCTGGAGGACTGCTGTCTTGTAGCTCTGGAGGACTGCTGTCTTGTAGCTCTGGAGGACTGCTGTCTTGTAGCTCTGGAGGTCTGCTGTCTTGTAGCTCTGGAGGACTGCTGTCTTGTAGCTCTGGAGGACTGCTGTCTTGTAGCTCTGGAGGACTGCTGTCTTGTAGCTCTGGAGGACTGCTGTCTTGGAGCTCTGGAGGACTGCTGTCTTGTAGCTCTGGAGGTCTGCTGTCTTGTAGCTCTGGAGGACTGCTGTCTTGTAGCTCTGGAGGTCTGCTGTCTTGTAGCTCTGGAGGACTGCTGTCTTGTAGCTCTGGAGGACTGCTGTCTTGTAGCTCTGGAGGACTGCTGTCTTGTAGCTCTGGAGGTCTGCTGTCTTGTAGCTCTGGAGGACTGCTGTCTTGTAGCTCTGGAGGTCTGCTGTGGTGGTTCAGTACACGTATGGAATCTGATATATTTTGAACTCCAAGTGACCCGAGGGGGGGGGGGGGGGGAAGGTTCACCATTCTAATGTTCTAAACTCAAATGTAGATCTCTTCGGGCGATGAGTGTGCTCTATTAATTTAATTTAGATGATATGAAGATGGTAATTATGTCTGTCTGGGTCCTGACCTTTCCTCCACTCCCTTCCTCACTCCTCCTCGTCTTTTCTTCCTCAGAGGAATAGTAGTGGTCCAGCAGGGAGCCGTCCCTGGGCCGAGAGAGGGGAGAGGGAGCAGGCCCTGGGCCCAGAGAGGGGAGAGGGAGCAGGCCCTGGGCCGAGAGAGGGGAGAGGGAGTAGTCCCTGGGCCGAGAGAGGGGAGAGGGAGCAGAGGGAGCCATGCTCACAACTTTCCCAGAGGCTCCTGTAAGCGTCAGTTTGTGTTATAAATCATTCAGGGACACTCGCGGGGCTAGCACAATGCATTTTTATCCCTGCCCTGCCATCCCCTCCCGCTCTTTTATTATTGAAAGCGTTTCCTCTCAACACCCAATCTGCCACTAGAGCGATGAGAAACAGGGTCGTGGGGATGGAAGCCATGAAAACTCAGTACCACTCACTGTGGTAAAGCCAGAAATGGGGGGAAGTGGTGCAGCACGCGTGGTCATATTAAACCAGGAAGTAGTCGTGCTCATGCAGAGGTCACATGGTTGCCTACATGTTGTTACACGTGTGTGTGTGTGTGTGCGTGTGTGTGTGCGTGTGCGTGTGCGTGTGCGTGTGTGATAAACGGCGAGAGCCTCAAGGGGAGAGGTGTAATTTGTCAAATGATTAGAGTATTCTTGTAAAGTACATATCTCTCTTGTATACAAAGAGGTAAGCATGTGTTGACCTCATGTTTTACCCATATAGAGGACACAAAAACCTGCCAACTTGTCAACGCTTCCCAGATTTAAAAAAAAACTGCCTTGCCTTTATTTAACCTCAGATGCTTTAATCATTTTCCCCCACAGACACGCACTAAGAAACTACAACTGACATCAGCAACCACAGGTCACCAGACAGACTCAACGTGGGCGTCGTCGGGGTTTGTGACACAGTTTGTGATGGCTCCATGTGAGTCCTCCAGCAGGGAAGCAGCGCAGAGGAAGCTTTTTCCCCCCTCCCCATCAAAAATGCATAACTTTACTTTTGGCAGAGGGTGGACAGAAAGGGTGTCCCACTGCGTGATGCGTGGGGCTGGGTGTATTTCGGTGTATTTCGGTGTGTTTAGATGTGTTTAGTGTTCTGGTGTGTCAGTCCTGGCGTGGGAGTCGGCCCCCGGAGCGTGTGGAACAAGTGGAACTTGACCACGTTTATGGTTGTTCTGAAATAATCTGGTTTTTTTATGCCTTTATTGCTATTGCTATCTTTTTATATCAAGCTGTTTCTTCATTGTGTGTGTGTGTGTGTGTGCGTGCCTCTATGAGCTCACCTGGTCCTCACCTGTGCCCTCCAGTTCAATGACATTACAGAATGGAACATTAATGGTTTATTGCCCATTGACGAGAATCACCGCTATTTTAATTATGGGACTTGAAATCAGCATCTGACCGATGGACTGACAGGACCGACACAACACACACATACAGCATGGTATTCATAATGAGGATGACCTATTTAACACAGCAGCCCTGTAGTGTACACACACACAGGCACACGCACACACACACACGCGCACGCACGCACGCACGCACGCACGCACGCACGCACGCACGCACGCACGCACGCACACACACACACACACACACACACACACACACACACACACACACACACACACACACACACACACACACACACACACACACACACACACACACACATCCACATCCACATCCTCAAAGCTCTAATCCTACTCTCTCTCTCTCTCTCTTTAACGTCCTAGCAGTAGCGTGGATTATTACATAATTCTCTCTCTCTCTCTCTCTCTCTCTCGCACTCTCGTTCTCTCTCTCTCTCTCTCTCGCTCTCGCTCTCTCGTTCTCTCTCTCTCTCGTTCTCTCTCTCTCGCTCTCGCTCTCGCTCTCGCTCTCTCGCTCTCTCTCTCTCTCTCTCGCTCATATACCAATATAGTTCTTGCCAATTCTTTGTGACTCACTGGCAGGATTTGTATTTATATTTTTTAAATGTCTGATTAATGCTGAAGGTTACTAACCTCGTATGCATCCCAATGTCTTCACAATTCATGTTCCTGCCTAAAGCTGGGGAGAGGGGGTGGTATAAGCTTCTGGTGAGACGCACACACACACGCACACGCACATGCACACACACATACACACACATGCACACACACATACACACATACGTGAGATGCTTCTGTGTGAGTCAGCACGTGTGTCAAATCCACCGTCCTCTCTCTGTATCTCTCCGTCTCTGGCTTCTCTGTCTTTAATTCAGGAAATGTCTTGATGGGTCTCTTATCATGTGTGTGTGTGTGTGTGTGTGTGTGTGTGTGTGTGTGTGTGTGTGTAATGTGCTCAAGAAGACCTTGGACTTCTCAACATATCCTGATCTGTTCTCCCTTGCCATAACTCCCATAACTCCTATCGATTAATGGCAACACATGGACTAATGCACACACACACACACACACACACGCTCTTTACAATCTGTCTAAGCCGGTTAACTAATCACCTTCCAGTCTCTCAGAGAAATACCACACACACACACACACACACACATACACTTGCGTTGTTTCAGCCTTACAACCTGTTGTTGCCACATTGCATCACCTCACACATCAGAGAGGGGCCCTTACAGCAGGGGGGGGGTGGGGGGTGGTGGGGTATCTCCATCTCCCACTTATCCAGAGGCTTGCTTTGTCTTTTTGTGTGTGCTTTGAAAAGCTCTCTCTCTTTCTCTTTCTTTCTTACCCTCTTTCTCTCTATCTCTCTCTTTCTCTCCCCCCTCCCCCCCTCATCAGGACAGCAAGAGGAGCTGATGCAACCAACCGACACTTGATTAATCATAGATATACAGTCTGACACACACACACACACACACACACACACACAATGCCTATCTCAGTGGTTTTCTTACGGTGTCCAGTAGGTGACTGGAGTATTGGTCGGTTTTTGAGTGTGTACTTATATATAAAAATTATAAAAATACTTTCTCGATATTTGTGCTCCAGTATGTCCATCTCACAGGGCACACCCTCGGCATGATCACACGCCCATGTGAAACAAACATGAGAGCATTTGTGTGATTGAGTCCATTACGTTAGTACGTTCCCTGCTGCAGGCCTTCCTATACGTTTGGCTAATTCTTTACAAGGCGGTTCGTTGTGAACCCTCGCACCCTTCTTCTTTTTCCTTGGCACCTGCTCACACACCGAGTGTGTTGGTGTGTGAGCCCGGAGCGGTAGACGCGTAGACCAGGAACACATCACAGCATGTGTGATTGCTTCAACTAATGTACACCTTGTAAGTCGCTTTGGATAAAAGCGTCTGCCAAATGCCCTAAATGTAAATGTGATGTTAGGGATG
>CM051017.1:2262700-2265200 GCA_027704905.1 Muraenolepis orangiensis
TAGATGGAGATCAACTCATAAGTTATCATAAAACGGGCAGCTCCTGCCATCGGGATACTGCCCCCGGCCTCATTGTGGTTTTGATAGTATTCCGATGAATGGCTCGGCCCTAGCGACCGGCTAGGTGTGTTTGTGTGTACCGGTGTGTTCTATGTGTGTGTGAGTGACCCTCTCGTCCCTCCCCAGGTCCAGCTGGCCGATGGTGGTCCTGTGGGGGCCGTGGTGGACGTGCAGCGGCGGCGCTAGCCTCAGTGTGTGTGTGAGCGCAGCCCTGGCCGCCCGGCCCATGTAGTGCATGCAGCCCGCCATGCCGTCGTCGTCGTCAACAACGCGCAAAGGAGCGGTGAAGGACCCGGAGCTGGCCGACCTCTTCTTCAAAGATGACCCCGAGGACGTGTTCTGCGACCTGCACGAGATCGGCCATGGCAGCTTCGGGGCCGTCTACTTCGTGAGTCCCCCCCCCCCCCCCCGCCTCATTTATTTAGACTGTGAAAAATAGAATCGATGTAGCCTAAATCTGGTGGATTGAATCCTCTTTATTGGTCACACACATGTACACACACACACACACACACAGTGTTCCTCTGCATGTAACCCACCCCAGTATTAGGAGCAGTGGGCAGCTCTTGTATCTACAGCTGCCAGGGAGCAGGGTAGGAGTCTGGTGCCTTGGTGCTCAAGGGCACCTCGGCAGTGCCCAGGTGTTTCGGGGACTTGAAAAGGCGACCTTCCGGTTCCCAAGCCGTCTAGTCCCTACAGACTGAGCGTTCCTCCATTCCGACTTGTAAAGCGCTTTGGATAAAAGCGCTATATAAAAGCCGGCATTATTATTATTATTATTAATATTATTACTCCCCATTCCCTCCCGCAGTCAGAATTTCTGACAATTTAACACGTTGTACTATACTATGTACTATACTTATACCATACAACACTATAATATAACAATACTGTCTCCAATAAAAAGAACAATAGAAAGACAATAATGTGACTGATGGATAATATAATTATTTGTGCTGTGCAATGACAATACATTTGAATCAAATCTAATATATGTATGAGGAACTAAACGCTAGTCTCTACCGTGAACCACCTAGAGGCCGTTAGAGGAACTACATGCTGGTCTCTACCGTGAACCACCTAGAGGCCGTTAGAGGAACTACATGCTGGTCTCTACCGTGAACCACCTAGAGGCCGTTAGAGGAACTACATGCTAGTCTCTACCAATTCACTACCTCAAGCTCTCTCTGGTCGTTGTTCATTCTGTGTCCCCCCCCCCCCCCCCCAGTATATTTAACACAACAAAGCCCATGTTTTCCTCTGTGCTGCTGCAGAGCTACACAACATTCACCCATGATCATTCCAACAGGTGAAGGTCGAGACCCATTCAGACTCAAATGTTGTTCCTCTTTTGTCTGCCTCCTCTCTATTTATATAAGCACTACTGCCGACTAGCTAGCTATGTCTAGCTGAGTTTGGATCTTAGTGGAAGTGTTTTTTCACTGTACTAATTTAAATACAAACAATCACCCACACTTCAAGATTATCTCTCCATATTGTAGGGAATTCTTACTGCCGGAGAGAATGGGGAGTAAGCATTCCATTGTACTTGTTGCATATGGCAAATACAAATCTTGAATCTTAATCTTGAATCTGAATTATTACCATTCTCAAAGTAAGGCTAAATCAGTGTAATATAGATGCTTTTGTCCAAAGCGACTTACAATGGTGCATTTATTATTTATAATAATAATAATAATAATAATAATACATGCATGATCATGGAACCACAAATAAGTGTGTGTGTGTGTGTGTATGAGCATCCTTACCTCTTAAAGAGTTGTGTAATAGACCTGGCCTAAATAGTTTCTAACACTTTGGGCCAAGGAATTCCTTTTGCTATTTGCAATTTGCTTGCCTAATCTCCTTGCAGCGACAAGACCCGACACGTAACTAAACATTGCTACACTGCCTTTAAAGTGCACAGATTACAGTCATTATTTAGCTGCCTCCCTCTGGATTAAATTCAAGTTTGAGTTAGGTTTCCTTGTTCAGTTTTATTTCGAGTTAGTTGGAAATGGCTTGAATACACAGCTATCATATACGATTCAAATAGGATCCCGAGGAGAGAAACGCAGCCACACTACAATCAGAAAATGGGTGAGGAAAAGGGTGTGAAATGGAACAGAGCTAGAAGTCAATTATTAAAGGGGAAGTCAAATGACTGAGTTGGGGTGAGATTGAGCATCTGTGCTGAGCGGCGCCTGGAGACACACTTCAGCCCTCATGTGGATGGATGGGGTTAAGGTGGGGAATCTGCAAAGTTAACCAAAACGTTGTCTGTGGTGTTGATGAACTCATCAGCAGGCGCTGAGTGTTTGTGTTTACTAGGACTAGAACAGAACTACACACGGCATTCTCCCTTTAGTCAATCACTGACTAGGACGAGTAGGACTATAGTTTCATATTTCTAGACATTTTAGAGTGAGTGGGACAGGTG
>CM051017.1:2272700-2280200 GCA_027704905.1 Muraenolepis orangiensis
TCTAAAGCAACAAAAATATCTTGTTCCCATTTCCCTTTGTTCACTAAATGCTCTAAGAGGCTTGGCAGATTTTGACAAGTGTGTGTGTGTGTGTGTGTGTGTGTCCTCAGGATGGCTCCTGAAGTCATCTTGGCCATGGATGAAGGTCAATACGAAGGGAAGGTTGACATCTGGTCCCTCGGGATCACCTGCATTGAACTGGGTGAGCTAATGTAGCGTAGCAGTGTGTACGTGTACACTTCAGTTTAGTTTCTGTTTCTAGTTGACAAAGCAATCAAACTAATACCAAATAATGAATGAATAACTACTTTTAATGACTCCAGTTGTGGCAACAATCATTCACAAGTGGCAACGTCACTTCTTGTTCTACTAGCCTGGTTCTGTTGACACAACAAACGGGTCCCCGGCTCCTCCTAGCAAAAACTGTCGAGGTGTCCTTGAGGAAGACCCTAACCCTAACTGCTCCCCGGGCGCTGTATGAATAGCTGCCCACTGCTCCTAATACTAGGATGGGTTAAATGCAGAGAACACGTTTCACTGTATGTCTTCATGTATGTGACCAATAAAGAGGATTCAATCCTCACGATTTGTTGTTGTCATGATGGTCTGCATTACTACCTCTCTCATACGTGTCCCTCTGTCTCTCTCTCTCTCTGTGTCTTCCTCTCTTTGTCCATCTCTTCCCATTCTTCAGCGGAACGCAAGCCTCCATTGTTCAATATGAATGCCATGAGTGCCTTATATCACATTGCCCAGAACGACTCTCCCACACTGCTGTCCAACGACTGGTAAGTTATAGGTCACCCCGTGTGTTTGTTGCGGTTGTTCCTTCTGCTCCGAGTCCGGGCCTCCGTTCAGTTCACATGGACACACCTCAGTGATCACCAGCACACGCCTTCATTAAAACCCTGGATTACAGGGCTCTGTAAAAGCATCAGAATGCCTTTATTGTCATTTTAGTAGTACGTGCTAAGTACTACTAAAATGTCCAGGTGCACAGCATGGGGTGGGGCCCCGGAGCTGTGTTCCTACACACAGGGTTCCTTCAGCGGTCATGTCTCATGCTGTAGTGATGATGTAGTGATGCTGTGGTGATGCTGTGGTGGTTAGGGGAGCAGTTGAACTGGTGAATAAAAGAGTATGCGCAGTATTCACTTATTAACGACATCCCTGCTGCCGTCTCACTATGAGCATATTAGCCAGTATAAAAACACTTTTCACAAAACAACTTAACCGAGGAAATGACGTTATTGACATCTGATCGTAAGTTAGTATGTGCCGTTGCCATAGCAGCGGATGCATCAATAAGTTGATTGGTGTTCCACACATTTTAATACAAATCCACAATTGTTTGAACATACACAATCTAAGCAAATTACTTAAAAAAAATTAGTATTAAAAGTAAAAGTATTTTCACCGGGTCACGAAGATCTTCTCACGCATCAGAAGCATGTGGATCTCCGCGGCGGCGGTGGCGGTGGTGTAAACACCAGTGTGTGGACGACGTGCGATTCTGAAGCTACATGCTACCGCTGGAGGAGCCTTGGCTTAGATGGTCCGTCCCCCCTCCCCCCCTTTCCTCACACACGCTGCTCACACCTATACCATAGTCGAGTGTGATTGTCACGGTTGGGGTGTGTGTGTGTGTGTGTGTGTGTGTGTGTGTGGTTGGGGGGGGGGGGGGGGGGGGGGGGGTTTAAATAAAACATTAACCCTTTATTCACCGTTCCCCTCCTCATCGTACCTCTTACCCCATCACACGATGCGTGTGTAACACAATGTGATGGAGACCAATCAGGGGAGAGCCTGTGTGTGTGTGTGTGTGTGTGTGTGTGTGTGTGTGTGTGTGTGTGTGTGTGTGTGTGTGTGTGTGTGTGTGTGTGTGTGTGTGTGTGTGTGTGTGTGTGTGTGTGTGTGTGTGTGTGTGTGTGTGCCTGCATGTGTGTGTGTGTGTGGCCTACGCAGGTTGTGTTCCAATGCTATGAATCACGATCTGTGCTCCCGGTCTCCCTACGATGAGGCATGTGTCTCCGCCCCCCCACCCCCTGCTGCTAATCGCCCCCCAGACAATAAAATCCATTTTCTTCTGTCTATTCAAGCGTGGCTAACGCTCCCGCATTAAACAAGGATGTGAGTGGCACACATCTGATTCGGCGAGAACACGGAAGCCTGCTGTGGTAAAAACCACCAAGGAAATGAAAACACTTATGAGAGCAGCTTCACTACGGTCCGCCACATTCAGCGGTACCCGTCACAAATAGGACGGTGTGTGTGTGTGTGTGTCGCCGTGTGAGCCGGCGTGCATGGCTAGCTTCATGGTCGCTTTGAGACGCCCAGACCTTTATCATCATCATCATCATCATCATCATTTCGAATTGTATTTGATTCAATAAGTATAAGCTATAAGTACAATGGAATGCTTACCATTCCCTCCCGCAGTATGAATTTTCTAAAACACTATACTATAAAAATACTGTACACAATATATAATGTGTGTTGAATCGTGCAAAAAGCATTTTAAAGTGCCAGTAGTGCAGCAGCATCATGAATACAGTGCAGTACAGTGAAGTAACTGTAATGAGTCCAGAAAGTCCAGCAAAGTTTGACAGTGTAATGTTAATGACATGTTATGATAGTGTAATGTTAATGACATGTTATGATAGTGTAATGTTAATGACATGTTATGATAGTGTAATGTTAATGACATGTTATGATAGAGTAATGTTAATGACATGTTATGATAGTGTAATGTTAATGACATGTTATGATAGTGTAATGTTAATGCCAATGTTATGATAGTGTAATGTTAATGACATGTTATGATAGAGTAATGTTAATGACATGTTATGATAGTGTAATGTTAATGACATGTTATGATAGAGTAATGTTAATGACATGTTATGATAGTGTAATGTTAATGACATGTTATGATAGTGTAATGTTAATGCCATGTTATGATAGTGTAATGTTAATGACATGTTATGATAGTGTAATGTTAATGCCAATGTTATGATAGTGTAATGTTAATGACAATGTTATGATAGTGGCAGCACTCCTAGCAGTCCAGTAGGCGTCCAGTAGGCCTGTGGATAAAAACGGTCCTTGAACCTGGTAGTCCTTGTAGTGGATGTTATTCGTGATGTCTTTCTTTTACACAAGCGTATACTTACACGGTACCTTGTCCTGGCCCTGTTGTCCTGTCTGATACGACCATGGAGGTCCCACGTGAAGGCGTGTGTGTCTTCTTGACCTTGGCAGATGTAGACCTGGAGGTAACCTGTTGCGAACGCCATGTATCCCTAGGGAGTGTGTGTGTGTGTGTGTGTGTGTGTGTGTGTGTGTGTGTGTGTGTGTGTGTGTGTGTGTGTGTGTGTGTGTGTGCCTGCCTATGCCTCCCTAGTCACTGGGACAATGTGTGGTGGCTCCAGTGGCCTACATTTCCATGGCTCCCCCATATTTACATAATCCACGTATCGCTCAGTGGTGACTTCGCTCAGGAGATTAAGGGAGATTGAGCTGTGTGTATTCAGTGGCACTACAATAACCATGATTCACAGCTGATGTTATGAAAGTGCTTATGGCTGCACGACATTACAATGTCCGGTTGCAGTGTAATTACACAGGTAAGAACCGTGTGATAACTGTATGTACTTAATATGCGATAACATTATCGGACAGCGTGCCACTACAGTGCGATTAGGTCCATAACATTATACACAACATTGTAGTACACGCTACATAACATGTACTACTGTTAGTTGTTACATAACATTATTACATATTAGTGATATGTTATTACAGGTTGCTACATAACATTTTGACATCGTAATGCTGCTTGTGACATTACGGTGTAATTACACTGTAGCACTGTCATGTAACGTGTCACCTATTTCACATTGTCCTCCATCCTAATATATATCTCTCCAGCCCTCCACATGAGCACTGCTTCCTTCTCACATCATTGGACACACAGCCAACACAATGATCTCATCTTCTTTCTCCTCTCTGATCCTCTGTGGTCCTCTCTCTCCTCCTCTCTCTCCTCCTCTTCCCTCTCTCGTCTTTCCCCCCTCATCCTCTCCTCTCTGGTCCTCTCCCCTCCTCTCTCTCACCCTCCTCCTCCTCCTCCTCTATTCTCCTCTTTCCCCCTATCTCCTCATCCTCTTCCTCCTCTCTCTCTCTCTCTCTCCTCTCTCTTTCCTTCTCGCTCCTCCTCTCTCTCGCCCTCTCCTCCTCTCCTCCTCTCCTCCTCTCTCCTCCTCCTCCTCCTACTCCTCTCTCTCCTTCGTGTCCAGGTCGGAGCCCTTCCGGAGCTTCGTGGACTACTGCCTGCTGAAGATTCCTCTGGACCGGCCCTCGTCCGGGGAGCTGTTGAGAGTGAGCGCTCTTCCTTTGTTTAATCTCCCCGCTGTGACCTCACTTCCTGTCTCGGTCAGCCCGCGTGGATGAGTCACTCCTTCCCACCCACGGCTCTCCAAATATTACGCAGGCTCGTACACACACACACACACACACACACACACCAACACACACACACACACACACACCAACACACACATACACACGCACACAAGTGTTCTCGGACACACACGTGCAAGTACCCCCCCCCCCAAACACACACACACACACACACACACACACACACACACACACACACATAGATGCATGCTCGCACACACACACAGATGCATGCACACACACGTGTTCTTGGACATACACGTGCAAGTACCCCTCCCGACACACACACACACACACACACACACACACACACACACACACACACACACACTTCTCTTCAACAAAATGGGGAATCGTGCCCCCTACGGAGAACCCAGTTGTTGTCTCTTTCTTCCTCTGGCCGTGTTGTCCTTCCTGTGCGGGCGTGTGCACACTGCTCTGTACATGCTACACCGGGCAGATAAACACAGCTGGGGCCGTCGGCTTGGAAAGAAGCAAACCCCACACACGACAAAAACACACGCTCCCCTCAGACCCTCCCCTCAGACGGACCCCTCAGACCCTCCCCTCAGACGGACCCCTCAGACCCTCCCCTCAGACGGACCCCTCAGACCCTCCCCTCAGACGGACCCCTCAGACCCTCCCCTCAGACAGACCCCTCAGACCCTCCCCTCAGACGGACCCCTCAGACCCTCCCCTCAGACCCTCCCCTCAGACGGACCCCTCAGACCCTCCCCTCAGACCCTCCCCTCAGACAGACCCCTCAGACGGACCCCTCCTCTCCCCGCCACCCCCACACACTCCATGTCTAATTGACATGGAGATGAGGTTTCTTTCTTTTTTTTTTATGTTGTGAAGCCAGGTAACCTCGATGGGCTGTCTCGGCACCTTGGCGTGTGTTCCGGGTGACCCCAGAGGGGGGCGGGGCTTATAGACGATACCCGGGGTCATAGGGCGTTGGAACTCGGTGTCTCCTGTACCGAGACCTCTGGCCTACATCCCACAGCAGGGGGGACACGCCATTAGGGTTAAATACCAAACACTATTGTTTCATGTGATGGGGAACGGTGTGTAGCTTATGATTAATACCTCACTTTCTGCCGCGCACACACACACACACACACACACACACACACACACACACACACACACACACACACACACACACACCACCCCTCCCTCCAAGCCCTTTAATGGAGGGAAATCAGGTCACTAATCTGGGCCCTTGAGCTGTTCTTGCTTCACGTTACACACACACACGTCCGTATTGTGTGTGTGTGTGTGTGTGTGTGGCTCCAATAAAACACTAACAGCAACAGCACACACAGCTTTGTGTTATTAATCACCGCTAAGCAATGGAACCACCAGCTTCTCCCTCACACGCTGCAGGCTGCCCTGCCGGTGATCACATCTAACGGGGGAGAGTGTGTTCACACACAGTATACACTCCTATAACACGACAATACTATAGTATTATCGTGCACAATACTATAGTAGTATCGTACTCTGGGGGTAGGGGGTAGTTAGTGTCCTCTCGCTTGTCGCCCGAGTCTCCAGAGTCTCGGTTGTCTCTCAGAAAAAAAGGAGAAGTCGTCTATTTTGAGCCGATGATGTCATCGGTTGGCCCCAGACCCACTAGGAGGAGAGCATCCGTCACGGCCAGCCGGCGTTCTGAAGGGACATGTTGTATAGATATGATCTCAAATGTGGCGGCCTGCAGTGTATGTATGTATGTATTTATAGCTGTAGGATGCATACGTGTCACCGCACGGGCCTTTTAAAGTCATCGATATTTTATGAATGAACACGAGTCGATGTGCTATGGGAGTGTGTGTGCGTGTGTGCGTGTGTGCGCATGTGCATGGGGGGGTGTGTGTGTGTGTGCGTGTGTGCGCATGTGCATGGGGGTGTGTGTGTGTGTAGGGGGCGCGCATGTGCAAGGCAGATCCCATATGTGTGGCGTAGAAGTACAGAATGGAGAGACGGAGACGAGCCGAAGCTAAGCAACTAGCAGGCGCCCTCTAGTGGCCGATTGATTGATGGTA
Source organism: Muraenolepis orangiensis (assembly GCA_027704905.1). Taxonomy (NCBI): domain Eukaryota; kingdom Metazoa; phylum Chordata; class Actinopteri; order Gadiformes; family Muraenolepididae; genus Muraenolepis; species Muraenolepis orangiensis. The sequence goes on from CM051017.1 coordinate 2,279,204, forward strand.
CCCCGAGACGCGCCATAGTATTCGATACCTTTTAGGGTGCGATATAAATACTACTAGAAGAACAAGCTTGTGAATGAGAGCGTTGTGTTGAGCATTCCACTTGGGAACACTATTCCTGCACATGTTTAGTTTGGTTTATCTGTTAATGCTAATTTCATGTAATATATTATATATTAGATCTCACATGCACATTAAAAAGAAGATGTGTAAGGAATGACCCCTATCGGCTCACCATGACGAGCCGATATCACCACCGCTGTCGGACGAGTACCAGTTGCCAACAATTATTAGTTACTTTTGTCTATGATATTGTTTGGTGTTCTTGCTTTTTTTCAGCTGAAATTACTTGTTTATGTGTACTACTATATGCTCCATAGTTGTATTTTTGACCATTGTTGTTGTATTATTATTATTATTATTATGTTGGATTTGTATCTTATTGATTTCGGAACTGTTCAGAAAAAAAAATAAACCCCTCTCCTCCTCCTGCTCCTCCTCTTTGTCCTCCTCCTCCTCCTCTGTGTCCTCCTCTTCCTCTGTGTCCTCCTCTTCCTCCTCTGTGTCCTCCTCCTCCTCCTCTGTGTCCTCCTCCCCCTCCTCCTCCTCTGTGTCCTCCTCTTCCTCTGTGTCCTCCTCCTCCTCCTCTGTGTCCTCCCCCTCCTCCTCCTCTGTGTCCTCCTCCTCCTCCTCTGTGTCCTCCCCTTCCTCCTCTGTGTCCTCCTCCCCCTCCTCCTCCTCTGTGTCCTCCCCCTCCTCCTCCTCTGTGTCCTCCTCCTCCTCCTCTGTGTCCTCCTCCCCCTCCTCCTCCTCTGTGTCCTCCTCTTCCTCTGTGTCCTCCTCCTCCTCCTCTGTGTCCTCCCCCTCCTCCTCCTCTGTGTCCTCCTCCTCCTCCTCTGTGTCCTCCCCCTCCTCTTCCTCTGTGTCCCCCTCCTCCTCCTCTGTGTCCTCCTCTGTGTCCTCCTCCCCCTCCTCCTCCTCTGTGTCCTCCTCCCCCTCC
>CM051017.1:2287700-2322700 GCA_027704905.1 Muraenolepis orangiensis
GCTTCCTGCTCACACCCAAACCACACCCAACGGTGAGTTTGGAGAGCATTTTGCACATTCCAAATCTTGAAAACTGAATTGTGTATCCATGACAACTTCCACCGGGAAAAGAATCCCCTTCTACCATCACGGTGACAACCAGGCTCAACCTTCTGGTCCCTGGCTGGCCTGATCCACCTGCTCAACCCAAAGCCTCCTTCTCAACTTTCCACGTTCCTTGTGGGGGGGAGGGGGGGGGGGGGGGGGGGGCAGGAATGGCGATCGCTTCGCTGAGCCCTGTGTGGGAAAAAAGGCCACGGTCACATGACCCGACTCTGTGCTTTTGGGGGGACGGACGACAAGTGCGGCTAGTGACCAGGATTAGGAGGAGCCATTACAGTAGGGGTATTGATTCAGTGGCAGATTACAGGGTTAGACTACCTATCCCCCCCCCCCCCCCACCCACACACCACACACACACACCACACACACACACACACACACACACACACACACACACACACACACACACACACACACACACACACACACACACACACACACACACACACACACACACACACACACACACACACACACAGAGCACAGCGGCGGTGACTCCTTCTCAATGAGGTATTCATGTGACCCACCTGCTGCCCGCCGCTTAGCGCTAGCGCCAGTGAACAGCCTCTCTGTGCTCCGGTTGGCCCGCGGCCTCAGCCGGCCTCATTCACAGTTCACACGCCTGCCTCTCCCACCGCCCGGCCCGTGCACCGGTTAGGGTGTCTTGTGCGGGGGGGGGGGGGAATGGGGAGATCCTTGTATGATGGTTGGGGGAGGGAGGCGGGAGGTGGGGAGATTGGGGGGGGGGGTTCTTGGGTGGCATCGGAGCTCAGAGCTTGGGGGTCTGGCGAGTGCAGAGGATGCGACACACACAGCCTCTGGATGCTGGGCGCTGGGCTAACGTCGCCATCATGTTTGGCCTGAGGAGCTCGGGGGGGAGTTACGAGAAGATGCGGAGCGAGGGCTACCTGGACCTGGAGAACCCGTTCTGTGCCCAGGTTGGTGTCGGTGTGGGGGGGGGGGGGGGTAGCTGGACCTGGAGAACCCGTTCTGTGCCCAGGTTGGTGTCGGTGTGGGGGGGGGGGGGGGGGCGGGGTTTGTGTGCAACAGGTCTTAGAAGGAGCGTCTTGGCTTCAGAATTAAACTGTCAAGCAATGGTTTTTTTAAATGGTGTTTTAGTTTGTTATCTGATTTGATTTGATGTGTTTATTATGTTGTCTGTGTTGTTACATACCAGCTGCCATGTATTGCTGTGTGTGTGTGTGTGTGTGTGTGTGTGTGTGTGTGTGTGTGTGTGTGTGTGTGTCCACACGCTGTATGCTTGCTGTGTTTTAAGTCAGTTGGTGAAATGAAAAGGCTTTTGATGAGTTGAATTTCCCAGTATTCACGTATTCACGGCACCTGTATCATATGTTCAGTATTGTGTATGGTATGGAAATGGTACCTTAAGGCAACAGAGCTCTAAATTGTCAGTTTATCGGTCAACCTTTACCAAGTTGTTTTTGGAGAAGCATCATGAGCCATCTGAAGAGCTCGGCTGGGCAGCATACAGCCAGGAGCCAGGAGCCAGGAGCCCAACTCTTTAGATTCTAGGTTCAAGGTTCAAGATTTGCAATGGAATGCTTACCCATTCCCTTCCGCAGTATGAATTTAGCTCATAACACGTGAGTTAAGGTTTAGACGATGAAGAAAGAACGGCACACAAAGCTCTGACTGGACTCGCTAAGAGGGGTCAGGACCATGCAGGTCAAAGTTGAATATATACATTTTAAACTTTTAAGTTTGCGTGTGTGTGTGCTCCATTCTTTCACCTTCACCTCCTAACCCCTCCCGGTTCTTCTCCTCCTCCTCTGCCAGGTGACCAAACAGATCCAGGACCATGAGCAGGAGAGCGAGCTGCGGGAGCAGATGTCCGGCTACAAGCGCATGCGGCGGCAGCACCAGAAGCAGCTGATCGCCCTGGAGAACAAGCTGAAGGCCGAGATGGACGAGCACCGGCTGAAGCTCCAGAAGGAGGTGGAGACGCAGGCCAACAACGCCTACATCGAGCTGGAGAAGCTGGCCAAGAGACACATGGTGCACATGGAGAAGGAGGTGAGGGAAGGGCAAGGGGTGTCTCTAGGCTGGCGGAGGAGGAGGACGTGACATGAATTCAGAGTCAGATTCAGGTTTGGTCACATGTATCAGGTACAGTGCACAATGTACAGCTAAATGTTATCGCCAGCTCCGAAGATGTGCAAACAGTTACAGAATTACAGATATTACGAAAAACCCTAACCCAAACCCATACAAAGAAATTACACAAATTGCAAATTTACAAAGATACAAAAGGAATACACTAATTAACATCTTTACATAATTGCAGAAGATATGAAGCTGACACTACAGTAAACAGTACAGTATAAATATAAACAAAGTGTAAAGTGTAGCGCAGATAGCCCACTTGTTGATAGCCCAGCAGCTGGACGTGTTCAGACACTTTAGACGGTCAACAGATCAATAATATCCAATATCAACATCCATCGAGGACGTCCTGAAGACGAGTTGAGTTGGCACAAAGTAAAAATTCCTCAGGATGGGCAGGAATTAAAAGGTCCAGAGGGGGAGGTCAGATAATAGTGATAACTCACGCCTCCGTTCACCGTGTCCTGCGGTAGTAAAGCCCTGTGACTCCCACCTGTCGTGTGGGGCCTTTCCACCCATCACAGAAGGAGCTGGAGCTCTGGGTGCGGCCAATGGTTTGTTCACAGTTCGCTAGTGTACTCCATGCAGCTCCATGCAACAATTGTGATTATGCTGTAAAATCGCACCTGGCACACAGTGTTTAATGGGATATAGTGGCAGGTTGTGTGTGTGTGTGTGTGTGTGTGTGTGTGTGTGTGTGTGTGTGTGTGTGTGTGTGTGTGTGTGTGTGTGTGTGTGTGTGTGTGTGAGAGAGTGCTAGCGAGATTGCTGACCCCCATGACACAAGAGAGTCGAGGCCACACGTCTGTAGGTCAGAGGTCATGCATATCTCTATGCTTTCTGTTGGTTTAATGTTCCATCACCACACCCTAACTTTAGTGTTCATACTAATCAACCAAGTGTGTGTGTGTGTGTGTAAAAATACAGATTATTAATTAATAAATACAGACTAACCTTGGTCGTGTTATTAGACTTCTCAGGCTTCATATTGAGATATGGCTACCCTAACCCCTCCACTGTGTGTGTGTGTGTGTGTGTGTGTGTGTGTGTGTGTGTGTGTGTGTGTGTGTGTGTGTGTGTGTGTGTGTGTGTGTGTGTGTGTGTGTGTGTGTGTGTCAGCTGAAGACCACGTCGGCGGATGAGAAAAAGTTCCAGCAGCAGATCATGGTCCAGCAGAAGAAGGAGCTGACCACCTTCCTGGACAACCAGAAGAAGCAGTACAAGCTCTGCAAGGAGAAGATCAAAGAGGTCTGCAAGCTCCTCCCTTGAATCGTGACACACACACACACACACACACACACACACACATACACACACACACACACACACACACAGTCACAGAGTGTGCGTCATGGACGCGCTGTTTTGGGAACTTTGTGTTGACTCACCCTGCCTACTCACCCCCCGCACCTACGGAGACGAACACATGAACACACACACATGAACAGCAACACACACACACACACACACATGAACACATACACACACACTTAGAACAGCAACACATATGCACACACGTGCACCCACATGAACACACACACACACACATGAACAGCAACACACACGCACACACACACACACACACACACACACACACACACACACACACACACACACACACACACACACACACACACACACACACACACACACACACACACACACACACACACACACATGAACAGCAACACACATGAACAGCAACACACATGCACACACACATGTGAACACGCATATACACACACACATGAACACACATGAACACACCCACACATATGAACAGCAACACACTCACACACTCACACACATATACATACACACACACACACATGAACAGCAACACACTCACACACGAGAACACACATATCACACACACACACACACACATGAACAGCAACACACATGAACAGCAACACACACTCACACACGTGAACACACATATACACACACACATGAACAGCAACACACACACACGAGAACACGCATACACACACACACATGAACAGCAACACACACACACACACATGAACAGCAACACACACACACAGACACACCTGAACACACATGTGAACACACATACACACACACACACATGAACAGCAACACACACACACACACACACACACATGAACAGCAACACACACACAGACACACCTGAACACACATACACACACACATGAAGAGCAACACACACACACGAGATCACACATATACACACACACATGAACAGCAACACACACACATGGACACACCTGAACACACATACACACACACACACACATGAACAGCAACACACACACACACACACACGGTAACATCTTTGGAACAGCACGGACAATGGGGGGAGATGAAGCTGTTTTTGAGTTGTGTTGATTGACACCAATGACTCAACTTGAAGTCAGCTGAGAACCTATGGCTACTCCTGTTTCTCACCAGCCAGCCAATCAGAATCCCTCACAGAGCTGGGATCAGGCTTATATGTATGAGTGTATTAGCACGTAGCACTTGAGCTTACCTCCAGTCCCACCAAAAGAGAGAGGAAATTATGGAGAGAATATGAAGAGAATGAGGTTTTACTCTGAGAAATATGTAAATCCTATGTGTAGTTATTTATTTATTTATATTTGATATGTATATAGTATTTTTGTAAAGTGACGACATCCTTTGTTCAGTTAACATTACATCATTGAGAGAGCAAGGGAAGGGGAGAGGGAGGGAGAGAGAGAGAGAGGGAAGGGGAGAGGGAGGGAGAGAGAGAGAGGGTAGGGGAGGGGGAGAGAGAGAGCGAGGGAAGGGGAGAGGGAGGGAGAGAGAGAGAGGGAAGGGAGGGGGAGGGAGAGAGAGAGAGAGAGAGAGAGAGAGAGAGAGAGAGAGAGAGAGAGAGAGAGAGAGAGAGAGAGAGAGAGAGAGAGAGAGAGAGAGAGAGAGAGAGAGAGAGAGAGAGAGAGAGAGAGAGAGAGAAGGGGAGAGAAAGGGATAGAGAGGGGAGGGGGAGAGAGAGAGGGAGAGAGATAGGAAGAGAGAGCGAGAGAAGGAGAGAGAGGAAAAGAGAGGGTTAGAGAGAGAGAGAGAGAGAGAGAGAGAGAGAGAGAGAGAGAGAGAGAGAGAGAGAGAGAGAGAGAGAGAGAGAGAGAGAGAGAGAGAGAGAGAGGGTTAGAGAGAGGAAGATGTCTTCTAATCAGGTCACGATATAAACGGCTGTCGTTCACACGGGAGACGCGTCCACGTTGACATCCACTCAGTTAGCTTCAGCTTCCGTACGTTGAGCCGACTCTCTGTGTCCATCGTAGTCCCCTGCTGGAGCACTCATACAAATGCTCACACCTCTAACCATCCCCGCCACCACTACGTCCCCCGAGAGTGGGACGTAGTAATCTATATTCGACAGACACCAGATATACACAGAGAGGGGATGCTGGCGTTAGTCGTTGATGTGATATTGTTGACCAACAGACTACGGCACCAAACCCTGCGGTGACCTCAGCCCAGCGAAACCACCATTTAAATGTGTCTTTAAGTTTATCTGGGCCTTTGACACCCAACATCTCCTACATACTCCTATATACTATATATCTATATATATAGATATATATATATATACTATACTATACTATTTAATAGTATATATTTAAGTAGTTTCATATATAGTTAAGTTATTTAATAACCTTTTATACCTAGTAGACTGTCTTAACCACTGTAAACTGTACATTATATATTACCATGCACTTTACTGCAACATTTGCACTCTGGTTAGATGCCAAATTATTTTCGCTGTACTGTACACTGACAATACATTTTAATCTAATCAAATCTAATCTAACATGCTCCTGTGTTCATCTCACCCACCCCGTCCCCTCTTGTCCCCCACCCGTCCCCCCCACCCGTCCCCCCCAGGAGATGAACGAGGACCACAGCACACCCAAGAAGGAGAAGCAAGAGCGGCTGTCCAAGCACAAGGAGAACATGCAGCACTCCCAGGCGGAGGAGGAGGCGCTGCTCCTCGGCCAGCAGAGGGTCTTCTACGAGAGGAACTGCCGCTCCTTCAAGCGCAAGGTCATGCAGAAGAAACACGAGTTCGAGCAGGAGCAGATCCGCGAGGTGGGAGGCCACGCCCACACTGGAGGGGTTTCAGCCAATGGCAGTATTGTGTTGACATGACCCGTCTCCTGCCCATATGGATTGATGGATGGATACATGTATGGAGATGAAGGGATAGACAGACGATACACGGGATGGAGATGATGAGAGAATTTGAGAGAGAATTTAGTCGTTTTTTAGGGAATTCAACACCAGCCAATTTTAAGTAACAAACCAAACTAGTTTTATTCCTTTCTTTTTTAATGTTCTCACACACACTTTGCAACGTTGCAAAGTGTTTACTGGGGTAATGAGGAATGTAAGCATATTAGCGAATAAACAAGGCAACTATAATGCTATAATCCGCTAATCTGCTGTGTGAAACTCAAGGAAATTGAACAAAAGGATTCTGTTGTTGAGCAATCGGCCAGAACGTTGAATGAGGTTTTAGACGATATCCCCAAAGCATTTGCTGATACAATTTGTATCGGCACCTGATGTTGATTGTTTATATTGTATCATTGATTAGTTTTGATCATTTGATTCGTCTCATTGGCTGTTTGGAGCTAATTAATCGTTAGCGGTCAAGATGGCTGCTACATGGTTCTGATGGTTGGATATGTTTTCCATTATTTCTCTGCCCGACATAATGGAAAATAGAAAGGTAGTGTGGACAGGGTTGAATATAAACGACTAACTTTCGGTGAGGCGATACTCGCTTCGAGATAATAGAACATGTTTTGCATGTCCAAAACAAGATAAGTGTTCTGATGCCCCCCCTTACCGGTCCGTCCAGGAGCTGAACAAGAAGAAGACCCAGAAGGAGATGGAGCACGCCATGCTGATCCGCCACGACGAGTCCACCCAGGAGCTGGAGCAGCGACAGCTCAAGTCCCTGCAGAAGCTCCGCATGGACCTCATCCGCCTGCAGCACCAGACGGAACTGGAGAACCAGATCGAGTACAACAACCGGCGGGAGCGGGAGCTCCACCGCAAGCACGTCCTGGAGCTCCGGCAGCAGCCCAAGAACCTCAAGGTGAGCAGGGGCATACGGCAGCGCTGCGTGGGGGTCCGGGAGACCCACGGACCGGGACTGTTTGTGGAGAGGAGCTCCATGGATGTGCTGGTGATGGTTCATTGGGATCCTTCCTAAAGTCTGTGTGATGGAGCTATATATATATATATATAGTTTGTATTGCTTTGGTGAGATAAGGACATTGTAACGAATATGAGAGAGGATAGAAGGACACTGAAGAGCTGGAATAAAACAGCTTGTCGATAGAGGATGAAGTGGTCTCTGCCTTGATAGCAGTACTCTGTAGAAATACAGTGACACTAACACGAGTACAACACTAACTAACTAACACTTGTTCTCCCATCATCATCAATCGTCATCATCAACAATTCCATCATCATCACCATCTCCATCCTCCTTCTTCCTCCCAGTCCCTGGAGCTGCAGATCAAGAAGCAGTTCCAGGACACGTGCAAGGTGCAGACCAAGCAGTACAAGGCCCTGCGCCACCACCAGATGGAGGTCACCCCCAAGTCGGAGCACAAGGCCGTGCTGAAGGCCCTGAAGGAGGAGCAGACGCGCAAGCTGGCCATCCTGGCCGAGCAGTACGAGCAGAGCATCAACGAGATGATGGCCTCGCAGGCGGTGAGCTGGTCCCCGGGTGGTGGGGGTGGGTGGGGTGGGTGGGATGGGTGGGTGGTTTTGGGTGGTGTTGGTCATGGGTTGGGGTACATTTGGAAAGGCGTGTGTTATGGCTGCATGCTTGCTATTGATTAGTTGTTCCACTAAAACGGTTCTTGAATGTGGGTGAAACGTGATACTAAAACAAAGAAACCTCATTGTTGGTATTTCAGTTCAATGTCATCATTTTAGCCACTGACAATGCATGTAGAAAATGAGTAAAGGAACAACTGTTGCTCAATCTTGTTTTGTTTTTTTCTCCCTCCCTCTGCTCTGACCTATCTGTCCCATCCCCCACCCAAACCCGGCTCCTCCATCTTGTCCGTCCCTACTCCTCCACTGGGCTTCCCTTATCTTCCTCGTTGGCCTTCTACCCCTTCTCCTCCTCCTCCTCTCTCCCCCCCTCTCCCCCCCATCCCTCCATCCCTCCATGGCTCTGTGCGTTGTGCGTTGTGTGTTGTGTTGTGTGTGTGCGTTGCATGTGTGTGCGTGTTATGTGTGTGTGTGTGTGTGCGTTGCATGTGTGTGTGTTATGTGTGCGTTGTGTGTGTGTGTGTGTGTTATGTGTGCGTTGTGTGTGTGTGTGTGTTGTGTGTGTGTGTGTTCGTTGTGTGTGTGTGTGTTATGTGTGCGTTGTGTGTGTGTGTGTGTGTGTGTGCGTTGCATGTGTGTGTGTTATGTGTGCGTTGTGTGTGTGTTGTGTTGTGTGTGTGTGCGTGTGTGTTATGTGTGCGTTGTGTGTGTGTTGTGTTGTGTGTGTGTGTGTGTGTGTGCGGTTGGGCCCCCGCCAGCTCCGACTGGACGAGGCCCAGGAAGCGGAGTGCCAGGCTCTGAGGCAGCAGCTGCAGCAGGAGATGGAGCTGCTGAACGCCTACCAGAGCAAGATCAAGATGCAGACGGAGGCGCAGCACGACCGCGAGCAGCAGAAGCTGGAGCAGAAGGTGTCGCTGCGCCGCGCTCACCTGGAACAAAAGGTGGGAGCCTAAGAGGGGCGGGGCCAGGGGCGGGGGGGGGGGGGGGCGGAGGGTTAGGGAGCGGGGCTAGAGGGACCGAGGATTCATCAGATTCATGTCCTTAAGGAACAGGGGTTAGGAGTTTGGGGTTAGGGGGCGTCTTGCTCAAGGATGCTTGCAAGGTAGACTGAGGAAATCGGGGGATGGAACCCCGAAAACGTTTCAGCTCGGGGGTCGAATACTCTAGACCGGTGGTCTTCAACCAGGGGTCTGTGGCCCCCCAGAGGCTCGGCGGAGGCTCGGCACACACACACACACTCATACATTCCCTGGCATGCTTTCTTGGTTGGAGAGCAGACGACACTCGTGTGCCGTGAGGATCTCATCGGACAGCTAATGTTTACAGTGCATTTTATTGATGACACATCAACATGCGGAGATGTTTGGGGATAACGTAGTAAAAAGAGCCGCTGATTGGATGCTGGTAACTTTGTCTTATGCAGGCACCGCCTCTGACCTCTGATTGGTCACATGTGGTAGTACAATGTTGTGTTCGTGATCCTGGTCTGATCCCCTCAACATTCGGCCTCATAAAAGCTAGATTAAATACGCACAAATAGAAAGGCATTGCATTTTAATGCAGTGTTGGCCGCAGTGTACGTCATGCTAAATAGCCTTGCTTCCCCGGTGTTGACATACGTGTATTCATGATTGACCTCACGATCCTCTTATTAAATTGTTTGTAGTAGGCCATTGTCCTTGTTGTAGGCCTACTTGTAAAGGCAAAACATTTGTCTTTACAAAACAATGTGGCAACGCTAAACACTTGCTAAGGGCACATGTTATTCTAGCCGTCATTAAGCTGCCTTCCGTTCGGAGAAATGACACTAAATGTGGTTGTGATTAGATTTCACCGAGAGATGTTCTGGAAGTCGCAGACGTCATCGCTGCAGTCTAGTAGACGGCTGATAACAAAGAGAAAGGAGCCGTTCACATGCTAGTCCAATTGACCCGCCGGCGGTGCTGCCCCGTCCTGCGGTGTCTTGTCGCCACCTGCTGGCCGCGTCGGGTTCTCTGCGCTCCCTGAGATTAGGATGATGTCATGCTTTTAGAAGCTATTTTGTCCTGCCGTTCTTGGTCAGAGAAGGAACGTGGAGTGTTCTGAGCATGCTCAGTTGCTCTCTCTCAAAGTACCGTATTGCGTTTCACGGCGCTTTGTCCTGCACCTGGAGAGCTAGGGTGACGTCAGGGGGCGGTGGTGTGGCGCTCTGAGGGAGGACGGGTTGTTCAGTTGTTGTTGTTGTTGTGATCAACTGTGTGTGTGTGTGTGTGTGTGAGTGTGTGTACCACACCAGACCGGGTGACACGCAGACAGGCGGAGGTTAACACCTACATAACGTCTGTACTTTACGGTCTCCCCCCCCTCCAGATTGAAGAGGAGCTGGTTTCCCTTCAGAAGGAACGCACCGACCGCATCAAGCACCTGCTGGAGCGCCAGGAGAGGGAGGGAGACAGCTTCGACATGGAGAGCATGCGTCTGGGCTTCAGGAACCTGGGGGCCCTGGAGTACCCCAAGGATGACTACAGATGAGCCCCACGCCGCCCCTGATGCCCGCCGCCCTCCTCCCTCCGCCCTCCACCCTCCGCCCTCCACCCTCCCACCGCCGCGTGGAGCCAGAGCGCTTAGTCCACCAGACGTAGACGCCACGCGTCTCTAGGACCAGCCGGTGTGTCCTCGTCATGCCGGGTCTGCGAGAGGCCACCACAGATTCTCGAGACTGAACGCACACACGCACACACGCACACACATGCGCACACACGCACACGGACACACACGCACACATGCACACACGCACATACACACGGGCACACACGCACATGCACACACGCGCACACGTGCATACATAAACAACAACCGTAGATCATCCTCGTGGCGTCACAAGATGACAACCTAATGCTGGATAAAATATTGTAGTTGTCATGTTGTTGTTTGTTTGTCAAATGGAAAATAATAACATGTGTCTCAGTGTTCTTTGTTTCTCGCGCGATGAAAACCCTTTGGGAGCTGGAGGGCGAGGCAACAGAGACCACCGTATGTTGAGCAGAAACTATCGTTAGGAAAAAGGTTCTTTTTTTTGTCTCAATCAGCACAAAGAAAGAAGAGGCACGAGCACACACACCACACACACACCACACACACACACACACACACACACACACACACACACACACACACACACACACACACACACACACACACACACACACACACACACACACACACACACACACACACACACACACACACACACACACACACATACATACAACCCAGATCTCAAGCAATGACAAATCGTACTGCAAACATCTTTGGAGCTGCTTCAAATGCTTTTTTTGGGGGTATTTAGTCATCACAAATGTTTTATATAATGTTTGAATAATTTGATACGAGATAAATTGTCTCTGTGAGTCGGTACACTTGCGCTCAATGTGAGTGGATTATTGATTACTGGGGCACTGAGGGGTTCTGTTCTATGCTACTTGTACGTGTATCATTGTAATTTCACTCTGCACTGGCAGCCAATGTGAAAAAACTCCAACTCCCAGCAGGCACAAGGGCTTCAGGGTGGGGGAGGGGCGAGGGGACATGTATTTTGTGTATAGAAGGATTTATGGAGAGCTTTTACTTATTTTCGTAATGTATTTTAACTGTTGCGCAAATCAGATTTTTAAAAAATGACGTTTGTTTCCCCCTCCCACATCCCTGTATAGTATTTGATGTCGAGTAATCTGTTGATAGGGTTTTAATTTGAAATTTTAATTTTTTTTTCTTGCTTTAACCACGATTCAAGCTGTGTATTTTCTTAAAAACCGGACCAGTATAATGCTTTATTAATGCATGCACTTTAATTTCTTTTCCAGGTTAAAGGAAAGCATGACTGTCAGAGATTTTAATTATATTTGTAAATAAAGTGCTCATCACACCGATTCAGTTGGACTTTGTTTTTTAGAATAAGAATCATTTAACATGTTCAGTTATACAGAACTGGATAGTTAAATCTTGTTGATCCTTTTTCAATGTAAGATTTGAAAATCCTACACATCTTCTCTAACCGCCATAATTAGATTAGATTAGATTCAAATGTATTGTCAGTGTACTACGGCATAAGTACAGTACATTGAAAGGAATTTGGCATCTAACCAGAGTGCAAATGCTGCAGTAAAGTGCATGGTAATATATAATGTACAGTTGTAGAATAATATGTCAAATATGTAAAAAAACTCTACTAAAAAAATTACTACTAAAAACAGGTGAGTGAGTAGGTAGGTAGTAGAGATATGTGCAGAGTAGAGGCATATACGTGTATATATACACGTATAAACAGGTAGTGATTATATGTGGGCGGCACGGCATGCTATGGAAGCCATATGGTGCATTTGACGCGTTAAAAGTGACAAACGGCGTCCAAACTGCCAAAAGAACGGCATCCAGAACACCAAAGGTTCACCGAATGCCGTTCGGGACGGCGTTCTCTAATATGGTAATGAGCTCCGCCCTGTGGTTTTCACAGCCACTCAATGTGACCTGTTTTCACCAAATCAGTGAAGAACGAGACCAGACCACACTAGTTAATCGCTGATCTTCTTCGGATCTACCTTTTCTGCCACGTTTGTCTTGCTACTTGTTTGGGTATCCTAAAGAAAATCCCAAATATGCCACTTGTTGTATGTTATATTGGGTGTTATATTATTACCCTGACAAGTTATATTATTACCCTGACAAACTTTTTGGTTAGAAAATGTCATGGAAAAACAGCAAAGGCACTTTGGTATCATGTCAATTTGAGATTTGAGCCATTATCTGTAGTCAGAGTAGCTGTTACAGTGGTTAGCGCACAGGGTTTTTAATCTGAGATTGCTTTTGTGCGTCGCGGGTTCACGTCCCACCTAAGTCACTATTATTTGACTAGTGTTTTGCTGCAGGTAGCTCATTTTTAATTGACTAACTTTTAATATGGAATCCTGAGTAATGCCACGGCATTATGTTTGGTTTATCACAAAGCCTTGTTCAACCAAAAACATTTTCTGCACTATTTTCACATCCACAGTATAGCCGAGGTAAACGGTGGACTCTAGAGGGCGCCCACATGTCAACTAGCCTACTGCATTGAACACTATTGGTATGGTAGGAATTGGTATGGTAGGAATTTAACACTAATGGCGTGTTTATATATGATCTTTCAAAAAAGATTAAAGACCTCTATATATGATCTTTCAATAAAGATTAAAGACCTCTGGCGTTTAGTTCCTCAGTCTATATCGATATATTTGACAATAATGCGAGTGAATAAGGATGCTTTAAGATAGAATTTATAGAATATATTGTAAAGATAATGCATTTGTATTGCACTTTACATTCGGAAGAATCTCAGTGTTTAGTAAATAAAATTGTAATTGTAGAGCGGCAACAACAGTTTCCAACATTTCCAGTAGCTATAAGCCATAAGTATCAAGATTCTTCACAGTGAAGGCCAATAATATAGCATTATTTTGCAATAGTTTGCCAATAGTTGATATAACTGTTGAAGCTAGGCTTAATTAAAATATATATATATATATTACCAATCATGACAAATTATTACAAAGTATGGCAATTATGATTTGTTCACTAGTTAATCACATCTTAGTATTTGAGATATATAAACATATACATTAATAATGACTGTTTTCTTTCACGACTGTTCATCTTCAGGATTTGTTTTAGGTCCTTATCTACCCTGAATAGGTCAAACAAAAACGATTGGAGAACATGTTAAAGTGGAGCTACTGACCAACAGTGGGACTTATTACTGAAATATAATCCAAAAATGTCATTGCAATTCATTTCTGTCTACATCTTGAATATGAGTTATGTTCCAAATAAAAATGAAATATGAGGAACACAACTGACCAGGTGGTAGACTACAACATGAACTGTGCTTCTACCGTCACGTCAACACACACTTCCCCATCACCATGTCACTGCCGAGTCAGGGACCCCAAGAAAGACACTAACTAGGCCACGTATGGCGTCTATTCCGAGGCGCTCTCTTGGGCCACCAAGTGGATCAAATCGTGTGGCAATCTGTTCCATGTCTGTGCTGTCCAATGTGTGCTGGTTAAGAGGTACAGTAACTCTATCAGTCAAGTCTATCACTGGAGCCCTGACTGGAGCAGAGGCTTCTGCAATCCCAGCAGCAGGTGGAGGACCAGCAGGGGGAGGACCAGCAGGGGGAGGACCAGCAGGGGGAGGACCAGCAGGGGGAGGACCAGCAGGTGGAGGACCAGCAGGGGGAGGACCAGCACGACCTCCTCTTGCTCCTGCAGCTTGAGCCCCTTCTCCTGGCGGTGTTGGTGCAGTGCAAGGCCGTCCTTGCTGTTCCACGCAACCACGTATGAAAATCTGCAAGGGGGACTGAACCATCGTCGAGGACCATTGTGTCCATCACAACCCATGGTAGCAGCAGATGAAATTAACAGCCAGCGACCGGCTTCCTGTCCGACCAATGAGTGTGAAATAGCTCCCTGTTCCAGTGGCTGAGTTTGACCTGTCATCATCATCATAGAGCGGCCGTTATCATTCACAAAGCCGCGCCACTAATCTTTGTTCCTCATTACGGTAGGTAGGTCCTCAATTTCATATTCCGTGTCCCTACTAATGGTATCAATATAGTTAAGAGGTCTACGACCTCTAGTAGGACACAGAAGTCTCCAACATATTACGTCAGACACGATCTGTTCTTTTGCACGACAGCAGTGGCCAGCAAAGCGCCCTCTTGGTTGCGCGCCGGTGGTAGAGATTGGTGGAACGCTTCTGTAGATGTGTTGTTTGGTCATGTGCTGTCGCCATTACATTACATAACAGTCATTTAGCAGACGCTTTTATCCAAAGCGACTTACTTAATAGTGTGTTTCAACAAAGGAAGGTAAGAGAACAACTCGTCACCAGAAGTCAAAAGAGCATTTCATTTCTAACAATGAGATGTTCTGCACCCTCTGGTGTATGTGCCATCAAGGCGATCTTGTAGGTTTGACCTGTGCTGCTGCTGCTAACCACAGTCTTGTTATATGATGTTATTATAAATGATGTATAACTCACTCTCTGACCTTAACCAGGGATGATGATAATACTACAGTGTCATCAATCTTCATGTAGCAGAGGTGGCAGGATAGCTCAGTCTGTTGGGACTTGGCTTGGGAACCGGAAGGTTGCCTGTTCAAGTCCCAAATCACCTGGGCACTGCCGAGGTGCCCTTGAGCAAGGCACCAGACCCCTACCCCGCTCACTCCCCACACTAACCAGAAAACTCCTGGGTTGAACTGTGTTAAAGTAGCCGTACCTCCTCTCAATGTGTCCAGTGAATGTCTATGTCCCAAGTGGCTCACCACAATATCCGAAACATTTCCTGAATAATCCCACTTCCTATTTCCTGCAGGAGAGCATAGAGAATAAACAGTGCCCAGCCGCCCTCAGACAGCTGTCAGAGAAATATAGAAACACGTCATGTAATAAAGTGGAATGACATCGGAGAAAGGTATTGAACACACTAACTGAAATTAATTCAATACTTAGTGGAGAAGCCTTTGTTTGTAATGACAACTTCAAGGCGCTTTCTGTATGAAGTAACTAATCACCCGCAGTATTCAGGTGGGACTTTGGCCCATTCCTCTACAGATTGTCTTTAAATCTTGAACATTGCGGGATCTTCAGATGCTTCCACAAATGTTCAATTGGGTTTAAGTCAGGTGATTGACTGGGCCATTCCAACTAGTTGATTTTCTTCCTCTGAAACCAATTGTGAGATTCCTTTGCTGTATGCTTTGGATCGTTGTCCTGCTGGAAGGTCCACCTCACGTCTCATCCTCAGCATCCTGGTGGATGGCAGCAGGTTCATCTCAAGAATCTATTCATTCACTCCATTCATTGTTCCTTCAATGGTATGAAGTCTGTCAGTACAGAGTACTCTCAGAGTACCACGAGAGGAGAAACAGCCCCACACCAGGATACTTCCACCTCCAAACTTCACTGTTGGTATCGGGTTATAAACATGGTGTGTTGTGTGACAGCCAAAAAGTTACATTTTGGTCTCATCTGCCCAGAGCACGCGCTCCCTGTAGTTCACTGGCTTGTCCACATGTTGTTTGGCAAACTTTAAACAAGCTTCAACATATTTTTTTCAGTAGTGGAGTCTTGCGGGCAGAGCGTGCAGAGGCCATGGCGGTGGAGGGCATTGCCTACTGTCCATTCTGTCACAGTTGTACCTGCTGCCTCCAACTCTTTCTGCAGCTCTTTCCTCGTGGTCCTTGCCTCTTTGGCTACTCTTCTAAGTATCCTTCTGACTCCCTGATCAGAAATCTTGCAAGGAGCTCCAGGGCGTGGCCGGTTGATGGTGGAGTGATGTTGCTTCCACTTACTGATAATGCCCCCAATGGTGCTTACTGGAAGATTCAGAAGATGTGAAATACATCTGTAGCCAATTCCATTTTCATGTTTTGCAACAATGTGGTTGTGAAGGTCTTGAGAGCTCTTTGCTTTTACCCATCATTAGATGTTTCTTGTGTGGCACCTTGGTAACAAAAAAAACTTTTATAGCCCATTAATATATTGTAACCCAGCTGACATTAATTAGCACAGATTGGAGGTAGAGTTGCCTCCTAATTAGTTCTGGTTTTCAGCTGGTTCCTTGCTGTGGTGTACTGCTTTTTCTTAGTGTGTTCAATACTTTTTTCCTGTTTCATTCCACTTTGCTACACATAACTTTAACACATTGTTTATGGAATAAGCTAAAAATTCAAGCTTCTCAGCTTCCATAGTTATGTAACACCACCGTTTCATTGAAATAAATGTTTCGCTACGTTTTGTCGGGTCGAACGCGTTCGGTTAGGGCATTTCCTGTTAAAACGTCAAGACTTGTGTCAACCTTTTCCACTGTAAAATGTGAATACAGAGTAGTATGCTATGCAGTATAACGGTTAACACCATTTGTTTTAGTACCTTTAGTACCCAGGGGGTTCAATTTAAAATACAATCCTCTTAAAAAAACGTTTTAAAGTATCTCTTCGACGAGTTACTAAACATGAACAACAAACATTAACACCATTGTACAACCGTGGTCGTGCTGAAACAAGATTTATTGAGATAAGCCGGTGGAAGCACAGATAGAAGGCAATCTACTAAGGCTTTGTCATTGTCAAGTGCTTGTGATACGATGAAGGCAAGGGTGCTAGTTTCTCCTTGGGAACCCCCTAGTGCAGGATGACATCGTCATATAGGTTTTGCTCAGTCAGGCCCAAACCCAGACTACTTCCCAGCCAGCTGTTCGTAGAGCTTGGGCACGTAGTCGTCCCACTCGGCCTGGTAGCAGCAGCCGGCCGCTGGGGCCCCCAGGCCGTACTTCTGCCTGAAGGCCTTGAGCTGGAACTTTCCTCGGTTCTCTCCGCTCCGGTTGGTGAGGACAGGCTCCGTGCAGGACAGAGGGCCCGGCTGCTCGTAGACCAGCCACACATACCTGTGGAGACCTGAGGGTGGGGGTGACCAGGCCTGGTCAGTGTGGGACAACTACCCTGTGGTTTGTTGTGCGGGGATGACCCAACGTGCTGCGGTGCCAACATACTGTACATACTGTTCAGCACTCGCTGGGATTACAAGCTTATTTGAATCGTGTTATTTTGAAATATTTTCATATTTTTTCATGTTTAAAAAATAATTGACACTACTATGGAATCCATAGTATGGCTTATAAGCAAGCAGGCATATGTATAGTTAATGGACTGATTGGACTGTTGACAATAGACATTGACTTTAGACTCTATAGTCGATGGTCTGCCCGTTGACTATAGATTATAGTCAGTGTCAGACCATTGACTATAGCGTCTATAGTCAGTGGCAACCCATTGACTATTCAGCGTGGTTGTACCTGTGCCCTTGGGCGGGCCGGAGCCCACGTAGTCGGACATGACACAGCCACTGGACACATCGTTGCCCTTCATGTTGACCACCAGGAAGTGGTGCCACTCCCTATGGGGAACACCAAGCAACACGTTAGGATGGAGACAACATTCATACCAGCTACACTAGGGCCCTCAGTAGAGCACATGCCTCCGCCACACCAAAAAGTTAGCCTTATTATTTCTGAGGCTAAACTATTCCTCTGAGGCAACATTTGATCCGGTCCACGTGATTAAGGATTTATCCGTATTTAGTATCTAAATCCTGGATTCTGAACTGCAGGGGTTTGGATTTGACTCCCAATACTTCCCTAAATGTTCTTAAATCATAATTGGCCTTCCACCTCAAGCCTCACCAAGTATTATGCAAATATTATGTTAATATTATTCAGATCTGCGCCAAAATCGAATCAACTGTTCCTCGGCCCATAAGTAATTTAACCACCAAGTTCTGTCCCAATTTTGAGTTGTCTTGCTAACAGACAAACGGCAGTGAAAGCATGACCCCCGGTCCTCCAGTTCCAACAGCACAAACAAATGAGTCAGCGTTTTCAGTCAAGTGACTTGATTAATATCATTGACCCTTGACTGAAATAAAACAGATTCTGCTGTGTCATTGTGAATAGCAGAGGAGCCCTCACAACCAAGCATGTAGATCATGATGTGCTGAAACGTGTCATATTGTAGACCACAGAGACTAATAATAATAATGCCAGCTTTTATATAGCGCTTTTATCCAAAGCGCTTTACAAGTCAGACTACACATGTTTCCATTGTGTTTCATGTTCATTCCATTCCATTAAAAAAAAAAAGGCACTACAAACGTTTTTACAAATGTTATTGTTCCGACAGGTTACCTGAACTTAGGGTCACTTCGGCTCGGTGCGTCGGGGTCGGTTAGGGCCAAGGTGTACAGCTTGCTGGCGTCGCATCCCTCCCACTCGATGGACGTCGGTCGCTTCTGCACCTACAGGTCAGAAAAACATGGAGGTGTCATCAACGTCGCATCGTATTTTGCTCCAGTTATTGGAGAAGTTCGCACCATAACACAACACACAGGATGACCACGCTAACATTAGATCACACCACCCCGCCTCTCATACACCACCCCGCGTCTCAATGCACCACCCCGCCTCTCAATGCACCACCCCGCGTCTCATGCACCACCCCGCGTCTCAATGCACCACCCCGCGTCTCATGCACCACCCCGCGTCTCAATGCACCACCCCGCGTCTCAATGCACCACCCCGCGTCTCAATGCACCACCCCGCGTCTCATGCACCACCCCGCGTCTCAATGCACGCCGTCCACACACACGGACGCATGGTTAACAATCTAATGAATAACCTATATTACCTAACCTATTTTTACATATTATTCAACAACTCTACATTATATATTACTATGAACTTTACTGCAACATTTGCACTCTGGTTTAGAGGCCAAATTCCTTTCAATGTACTGTACTTGTGCTGCTGTACACTGACAATACATTTGAATCTAATCTAATCTAATATGGACTTTTGAGCCGAGGCAGCATGGTTAGCTTCGCAAGCTAACAAGTGAACCAACAACAACAAACCTGGGTCGGCGTTAGCACTTTCCCCAGCTCGTCCGCCTCCACCGAGCCGTCGTATCGAACCACCAGCGCCGCCCCGGGCCGCTCCTCCACCTCGGCCAGGGCCAGGGCTCCGCTCCACAGGCTCAGGTCCACGGGCATCTCGAGGAGAAGAGAAGAGAGTTTCCTTCCTAAACTGAGCAGCTGAGCACACTTTGTACTCTCTCTCTCTCTCAGCAGCTGAGCACATAAATCTCTCTCTCTCTCTCTCTCTCTCTCTCTCTCTCTCTCTCTCTCTCTCTCTCTCTCTCTCTCCTCTCTCTCTCTCTCTCTCTCTCTCTCTCTCTCTCTCTCTCTCTCTGGGTTGTAGTGGCGACGTGCGTCCACCAGATGGCGCCGTTCAGTCGTACAAACCTCACCACGCGGATACCTGCCTGCGCACACAACACTTGAGGCGATATATTCTAAATTCCTAAAATGTGGGGGGGGGGGAATATATATCACAATTGCCGCAATGATTACAGGAATTACCCGAGCTCACAATTTGATTGTTTCCAAAAAGTGACAATTGCAGACCCTCACAGAAGATACACTGTTCCTTTAAACAGGTGGAACCAGGGTGTGGTTTGGGATCGCCAAAGTTTCCGGATTAACGTTCCTCAGTCAATAACTGAGAGGGAATAACATGACCATAACCAACCAGCCAACACCGACATGTCAAATGGGTACTAGGCCCTTGTAGTGGTGTAGTAGTGTAGTAGTAGTGTAGTGGTGTAGCTTGGCCTGGTGGTTTTATTTGATAACGACGACGAACGCAATCAGCTGTCTCCATAGAGCGGCAGTAGACCTGTCCGACGGGCAGGGAGAGAGAAAGAAAGAGAAAGAGAAAGATAGAGAGACACACAGACAGACAGACAGACAGAGACAGAAAGAGAGACTCTTTGTTCCATCGTCTCGACATGTAGGGGAGGATCATGAGGGAAGTCGTCGCTGCCGCTTTTCTTCAACTTATCTTGTGTATTTCGGGTAAGTGTCAAGTGACTATGGGCCTTACGTAATATCATATCATATATATATCCTCAACTCTATATGTACTGTATAAAGTAAGTAACACATGCATCTCTCTTTCTCTGTCTGTCTGTCTGTCTGTCTGTCTGTCTCTCTCTCTGTCTCTGTCTGGCTGGCTGTCTGGCTGTCTGTCTCTGTCTCTCTATCTTTCTCTCTCCCTCCCTTTCGGACAGGTCTCTCTCTCTCTCCCCCTCCGGGTGCAGTGGAACACAGCACCGGTCCATTTGGACAGTGCCTGATCCTGGTCAATGGAAGTGTCGCTGTCAACGGACTTGCTCCGGTTGACGGCAGCTACGTGTGTAATGCCCCCTCTGAAGACAACCCGACTCAAGGAAGTGTGCAACTGCATGTCATCGGTAAGTATCCACACACAGACACACACACACACACACACACACACACACACACACACACACACACACACACACACACACACACACACACACACACACACACACACGACACTGTGTCTTGTCAAACATCAGTGCTTTGTTTACTTTGAGCATTAGTCAAAGTGTATATTTGATCTGCCAGTGATGGCGCTCCTCAGTCCCTCCAGCGAGGGGGACACCTCCCTGGCTGGAGGGTGCCGGGTCTGGGAGAATGGAAGTGTCTCTCTCCACGGGACCTTCCTGGCTGGTGTGGGGAGCTACAACTGTAGCACCAACTCTCCAAACCGGATCCGGACGGTTTCCTTACAGGTTCTTGGTAAGTGTGTGTGTGTGTGTGTGTGTGTGTGTGTGTGTGTTGTCCTACTCATACTATTCTTGCGCTGTGACTTCGACCATAGCAACTATGATGGACTATTGATTGTTGTATATTTCCATACTGTGAATATCTCAAAATACTAGACCTAGCCCCATTTGAGACCCGCCTTTCTGGTCGAATGTATAAGATAGTGCTTTGTTTTCATTAAGTGTTATTAAATATTTGTTCTATTTATTGGAACATTTGGCTGTGTTTGTTTGAAACTAAAAAGCCTGACCACAGCAAACCGCAAAAACTGAGTGTCAGATCAGAAATGGTGTCCGAGTTACCCTGAAAACCATAGAAAGAGCAAGTAAACATCTGAAACCACTGTGTATCCCCTTTGTTTCCAGGTTCTGAGAAAAGTTTATTCACGTCCATCACCCCGACCACCCTCCTCCCCAACGGAACGCTGGTGGCGTACCGCGGCTCCAACGTCTCCCTCAACTGCTCCGGCTCCTCCTTCTCCTCCTCCACCTCCTCCTCCTCCACCTCGCCCTCTTCCTCCACCTCCTCCTCCACCTCGCCCTTGCGGACGCTCTCCTGGGGTTTCCGCGGGGCCGGCCCCAGCAACGCGTCCCTGGCGTCGGGCGGCGGGGCCTGGCTGGGCCTCCTCCTCCCAGACATCCAGCCCAGTGCCCAGGGGGAGTACTGGTGTGAGTCCCAGAGCAGCCTCTCCTCCCTGGAGAGCCACCGCAGCACGCAGCAGCTGCTGGTCTACTGTGAGTGGGATCCTGACCTGCGCTTTCTTCTGTCTGTAGGCTCACTTTCACTTTTTTTTCAAAATGTGTAAAAAGGACCAAGACCATCGACCTACGGCCTGACATTGTACATAGTAGTGTTCCTACATTGTAAATTGTATAAATTCGTACTGCGGGAGGGAATGGGGAGTAAGCATTCCATTGTACTTGCTGCATAATGGCAAATAAAAATCTTGAATCTTGAATCAGTCAACCAAGGGATGGAGTATGGGCAGAAGTAATGTAGTGCAGCTTTTTAACGCTGCGACAATGAACAATTTAAGTCAAGTCGAGTCAATTTCGGTTTTCTAACCTTTCATTAAAGAAGCGGGAACTCTGTTATAACCCGTCCTACCATAAGGAAGTGTACCCATCAGAGATTTGACCGCTGTACCTAACTCCTCGTTTTACCCCAGAAAATACTTATAACTCAAATCTTCCTGCTTTGAAATCGTTTTCTTGTGCTTGATTGTTAGATTAGATTAGATAAGATTCAAATGTATTGTTAGTACTCCTGGTGAACTTGCTCTGTGCAACATGCGGGGTTCTGTTTGCTTCGGTACATTAAGCAGTTTGTTTGTCAGTTGCCTTTTAGAACCTCCCCAAAGTGGGCATCCTGATGGTGGGTTTGTTGTTGTTGTTGTTGTTGTTGTCGTCCTGACCAGACATGCCAGCACAGCACCCGGACTGTCTGTGGAAGTTCGGTCAGGACCCAACTGAGGTCCAGTTCAACTGCAGCTGGTTCGGCGCGTACCCCACGCCTAAGCTACGCTGGGCCGAGATCCACCGCGGGCGGAACACCGCGGCCCAAGACCACCTGTACGTCTCCGGCGAGGCGGACAGCTTGGCGGTCACCCTGAACAGGTCGCTGCTCTTCGAAGGCCAGATGCTCAAGTGCATCGCAGAGCATCCGGCGCTGCCGCTAGAGGAACACAAGTCCTGTCTTCTGAGTCTCAGTAAGTACTACAGTTGGGTTTTACTGCAGTACGGTTTGGCTGAACACTGTAAAATTGGTCCACAAAAAAAACCCCAATGACGATTCCTCCAGGCAAGGAAAAAAAAGCATAAGCTGTGAATGTGAGAAGAAAGTGATGGATTGTGAGGTTTATGTTGTGTGCAACTCGATTAAGTGACCTCCACATCTCCTCTTGGGGGAAGGGGGGGGGGGGGGGAAGGCAAATCATTTGTTCCCTGTGATCTTTCCAGAAGACTAATTTATTGCAACTAAACACTTTTTACACCTCGGCATGTCTGACTGACCCCGGGTACATTCTCCTCATGCCTCGTGAGACTGCCGTGATCTCCCCACACCGCTACATCCTGTTTGTTTCTCTCATTGCGAAACCTAAACCCGAATATCCGGACGGTCTTCTCTCTCTTCCTGCTTCTTCTCAGAGCTTCCGTTCCCCGAGGGGAAGCCGCTGGTCACTGCCCTGAAGAACTCTGACGTGACCCTGACCTGCACCGAGGCCAGCTCCGTGCCCCCGGCCACCACCGCCTGGAGGAGGGGCGAGGAGCAGGGGGAGATCGTTCCCGGGCCCAAGTACCAGGTGTCCACGTCGGGCTCCGAGCTCCTTCTGACCATCCTCAACGTCAGCCAGGCGGACGGGGGCGCCTACTTCTGCCGCAGCGAGAACCCCCTGGCCGTCCGCGAGCTGGAGGTGTTCCTGACCGTGAAGGGTGAGGTGTGTGTGTGTGTGTGTGTGTGTGTGTGTGTGTGTGTGACTGTGTGTGTGTGTATGTGTGTGCGACTGTGTGTGTGTGTGTGTGTGTGTGTGCAACTGTGTGTGTGTGTGTGTGTGCGTGCGACTGTGTGAAACTGTGTGTGTGTGTGTCTCTGTCCGTAATAAATGTAGTCTTTCTTGATGCCGCTATAAATCCTTTTAAGGAGGAGGGGGGGGTGCTTTGAAATGAAAATCAGAATTTAGACCTTTTCCCTTTTTTTTTTTTTTCACTTCCCTAAAGTGGAGATGAAACATCGTGTTTGAATCCAGCGGCAAAACCCATTTGTGTACCGAGAGCCTGTGTGGACGTGGGGGGGGGGGGGGCGGAGCCTCCTCTGGAATGCCGATTAACCTGCTGCCTCGCCTGGTCCGCGTGTCAACCCGGCTCACGTGTCCCGTATGCTCCATTGTCTCCGCAGACCCGTCGACCTTCACCGGGGCCATCATGGGCATCTTCATCGCCGCGCTCATCGTCGGCACCGGAGCCATCGTGGCTAAGCTGGTGTATTCCAGCCGCGACCGGATCTGCCTGGGTAAACACTGGAACTCACCACCACAGGGACACATTCAGAAACATTAAAAACTCATCACCACGGAGAATCATTCAGTGACATTAAAACACTGAAACTCATCACCACAGAGAATCATTCAGTGACATTATAAAACACTGAAACTCATCACCACAGAGAATCATTCAGTGACATTATAAAACACTGAAACTCATCACCACAGAGAATCATTCAGTGACATTATAAAACACTGAAACTCATCACCACAGAGAATCATTCAGTGACATTATAAAACACTGAAACTCATCACCACAGAGAATCATTCAGTGACATTATAAAACACTGAAACTCATCACCACAGAGAATCATTCAGTGACATTATAAAACACTGAAACTCATCACCACAGAGAATCATTCAGTGACATTATAAAACACTGAAACTCATCACCACAGAGAATCATTCAGTGACATTATAAAACACTGAAACTCATCACCACAGAGAATCATTCAGTGACATTATAAAACACTGAAACTCATCACCACAGAGAATCATTCAGTGACATTATAAAACACTGAAACTCATCACCACAAGGAGCCATTCAGTAACATTTAAACACACATATTATACACATAGCTACCACAAGATTACACCAAAAAAATACATTGTGCATTATTTTCACAGTAATCAAAGTGAGATCACTCACCCTGATCTAAAATCTACTTTGTGTTACTTTTACAGGAAATGGCTTTGGGTGAGTTTGCCACAATTGACTGTGTCGTACCGTACACCACAACTGATCAGATGGAATCATTACTATTTAAAAGCTCATGATTGTAAGTCCGCCGGGGGGGGGCTGTACCATGACACATGTGTGTGCTTGTGTGTTTTCCCCCAGGAGGATGGAGGAAGAGAGGGGTGACGTGATCAGCCTGGTGGAGTCTGAGGACGATGTTGTGTTCCAGGACACGGTGCCCAGACTCCCTCCTCTGACCGAGAACGGGCACCACACCACACACGCCCAGATACACCCTATCCCTATTGGTGCGTACCGCTATCCATTACATTACATTACATTACATTACATTACATACCAGTCCTTGAGCAGACGCTTTTATCCAACACGACTTACAATAGTGTGTTTCAACAAAGGAAGGTAAGAGAACGACTCTCGACACCAGAAGTCAAAAGTGCAATACCAAGTCTCCAAGAACTGAACCAGTGCTCGGGTAGCAGTCTACTTAGAAAGAAGCTAGTACGCTTGTATGAAGTGATAAGAGGATGCGCTAGGAGGAAGGATCCGGGGAGTGTTCCCTGAAGAGATGATCCTCCGTGTCTGTCGGCCCTGTCCTGAAAGTCTTTTTGGCCGTGAAATCGTTTGGATAATAAAGTGCTAAAAAAAACACTACAATGAATAACGGAAAATGAACGTTGATGTTGTTTTAGGCGAGGACGACGATGTAGACTCTGTCGGGCAGAGGCCCCAGCAGCAGGAAGACAGGGCAGAGTTTGAAGATCCTCTACAGTTGATAACGTTTTGAGACCGGCTGTTTTTACATTTGATAAATTAATTGTGTATGGTAACTGTGAAATG
Organism: Muraenolepis orangiensis; assembly: GCA_027704905.1. Taxonomy (NCBI): domain Eukaryota; kingdom Metazoa; phylum Chordata; class Actinopteri; order Gadiformes; family Muraenolepididae; genus Muraenolepis; species Muraenolepis orangiensis. The sequence continues at coordinate 2,313,578 of CM051017.1, forward strand.
GGCAATTGTAAAAAAAAAAAAAACATATATATATATACAGTATATATATATTTGTACCATTTCTGTGACTTTTGTGTGAGCTTATACATTATTGATACCGTGGGTTTTATACAAATGAATGTCTTTTTAAATGGTGTGAAATTCCCTAAAATGGTGATTTTGTATTGGGGTGTGAAAATGTGATATTTTGTACTTTTTTAATTTTATTTGAAGCCATCACTCTGATTCTCTGTTTTATTATTATTTAAAGTAGTACAATATGCAGGGTGCAAAGTTTACGCGAGGTTCGCAATATTATTCCTGCTATAGTGTAATTACCTCCACCCCCAAGGTACCTCTGTCTGTCTGTCTGTCTGTCTGTCTGTCTGTCTGTCTCTGTCTGTCTGTCTGTCTGTCTGTCTCTGTCTGTCTGTCTCAGCACGATATCTCACCATCAAGTTGCAAAATTAGACCATGTGTTTATATGTGGAAACCCAATAATAAACTAGACGTCTAATGTTCTAGTACTAGACTTCACTAGTTGTTGTTGTTGTTCTATGTGTCCTGTTAATTTACACTTTACAGTATATCAGTGTCGACACTTAATACACTTAAATGACTTAATACACTTAAATGACTTGATACTGCTTGCTTGGGGAAGGTCTGTGCCCCACTGCGCACACGCTGTAGTTCTATGTGAAACTATTCATGTCAAACGTCTAAATCATTCAGTCATTTCGACGACATTTTAATTCATTAAAAAAAAACATTGAAATACATCCTGATGGTTTTTGTCTTTGTCTAATTGCTTTCCAGACAGACGTTCACAACCCTAATGAGGTGAATATTACACACCCTGATCGTGTGTTTCGAGTAGAAGTTGCATTATTTCTACGTTGTTTCCATGGTTACGATAGGATCGGATGTACGTAAACCTCCACATACCGAGAGAGAGAGAGAGAAGGCGGGACTTTTGGATACATTGGGTCTAGTGGTGAGATAGGGAGGGACTTCCTGTATAGGGCTTACCTTACATATTTAATATATTGCCTTGTCCCATGTATTGTAAAAACTCCATATGAAGTCTCCTTGACGTTGCTATTCTTGCCATATTATTATTCCTCTCGCTCCGGGGTGCTGTTAAAGTGGCGCATATAAAATGCCCGGAAATTGATATCCAGTGCACCGGGATAACGCTACACTACAGGATCCTCTCCTCGGGTACCTCCGGGTTCCCTGGTGGAAATGGGAGGAGGGACGTCAACGTTGCGTAACAGACGCGTAACAACAACATTAACGCAACAACAGGTCCGAACAGGAAGTCAGTCGGTTGGGGTGTCAGGAGGAGGACGGAGGACAGAGGATGTTTTCATAAGTAGGTGGTGTGTGTCGCGTCGCGTCGTGTCGTGTCGTCGGTGTTACTGTTTATGTTTTTTCGGGATCCTTCGGCTCGTTAGGCGGTGATCACCACCACCACCACCGAGACCACCACCACCCCACCCCACCCCCATCTGGGGGGCCGGTCCGGAGACCCGGACGCTCCGTGGGGTCGTAGTAATGCGACCGGACCGACCGCGATGTGACCTGTACCTGGTGGGTCGGTTCCGAGGATAAACAACCATGTGTTCCGCAGAAAGAAATGTAGACCTCCTATGTAAGTTGTTATTATTATTATTATGTATTACATCATTGACATGTACGACCACTCCGTATATCTCAATGTCAACACCTCACACACACACACACACACACACACACACTATATATATATATATATATATATATATATATATATATATATATATATATATATATAACTCATTATATAACGTGGTCATTTATTCAGATTCAGATGTGATTAATGTGTCACATGTATAAGGTACAATGCACAGTGGAATGTTATTGCCACCTCCAAATATGTCCTAAAAATTATATTGAAAAAATAATAATAATAATTAAGAAAATAACACACAAATGTATTGGTGGACATGTATCTTCCTATAACTCATTATATAAGGTGTATATATAAGTAACTGATTCAGATGTGATTAATGTGTCACATGTATAAGGTGCAATGGAATGTTACAGTGGAATGTTATTGCCAGCTCCAAATATGTGCTCAAAATCAAAAATAATAATGACTAAGAAAATAACACACATGTATTGGATGATGACGATTGGGGTCTAGTCTATAATTTAAGCCCCTTAATAATAAATAAATATAAATGAATAAATAAAAATGAATAAAAAAGCCATGTTGTTATTATTCTTGTCGACACACACACACACACACACACGCACACGCAGCAGCGTCGGACCCGAGCCTCCTCCTGGAGCTGAAGACACGGCGTCCCCCGTCGCTGGACGGCCGGGCGGGCTGTGAGACCTGGAGCGTGGACTTCGCCCCGGACGGAGCGTGGTTCGCCTGGTCCATGGGCCATGGCATCGTGTGGGTGGTCGCCTGGCCCCTGGACTCAGAGTACGGCACTCTCATAAGCCATGAGAGTTTTACTTCACTAACTTTACTATACTACTTACCTTGTTACTTGTATACTTACCTTGTGTATATATATATACCTATAATTATGCACATATCTCATACCTACTCTATAAGTAATTGTATACATGTTTTTACATATTATTCAACAACTCTACATTATATATTACCATGCACCTTACTGCAACATTTGCACACAATTCCTTTCGATGTACTGTACTTGTGCTGTGCAATGATACATTTGGATCTAATCTAATGTTTTGTTTATTATATGACAAAACTTCCCCTTTCCGTTGGTTAAGTCTCATTGTCATGTCATGTTTTCTTATGGTGGTTGACCCACACACTCGTACAGGGAGAGCCAGGACGGTGAACGCGACAGAGGCGACAAGAGCTTCAGCTGCGGGGAGCCGGTGTGGGGGCTCGCCTTCGGACCCAAACCGCCCAAGCCCCCCGCCGGGTACCACGCAAACACCGGGAAGAAGACGACAGGGGACCGCTTACTGCTGGCCACGGGCCTGGAGAACGGAGTGATTAAAGTCTGGAATGTTCTCACGGGTGAGGTGCTATCTAGCGGTAGATTAGTCAATAACCCGGGCGTTACTCACTGACTTATTACTCATTGTTTTTTTGTGGTTGTACATTTCAGGCGGCCTTCTGTTTGATCTGCGCGGTCACGAGGGTGTCGTACGTGATCTGGTGTTTCCGCCCAATGGAAAGCTAACCCTGGTGTCGACCTCTCGTGACAGGACGCTGAGGATATGGGACTTGAAACATAAAGGTCAGTGACGTAAATGCAATGTAAGACTCATCATGTCATGTGACACGCCTGTTTGTATGCATTACCCTTTTATGAAAATGTCATGTTGCCAAAGCCCAGATTGGTTTTGAGGGGAGCTACTGTCTGTTTTCTACCTTCTGTATTGTTATATTTCAATGTATTACAGTGTTATTTATTCATGTGTTAAAGGCTCATTGCCCTTTCTGACAATTCTGGGGTCATCATTTTCACACCTACCCTGACAGTTTCTAGGTAGCTTGCGTCAATATTTATATATTTGATATCCATGTGAGAAATCCCCTCCCATCCAATAGAAGCCCATTCAACATCAAACTCCACCTTAGACTCATTGCCCTGCTTCTCATGGCTGATATTGTCCTTCTCATGAATGTGTAGTTATTTCACTATGTTAATATTTACCTCCGCAATCGAAAATGGACCGGAGGTTATGTATTCGCTCCTGTCTGTCTGTCTGTTGCCAAGATAACCCAAAAAGTTATGTACGGAATTGGACAAAACTTTGTGGTTAGATTACTTATGGGCCAAGGACCGATGATTCGATTTTGGGCACAGATTTATTGATTTTTGATCATGGGATTGTCTTGCACTTTCGCTTCGGGCCGGAATACACAGAAGAAGAGCTGTCCTAATTTGCAGGCTTATCCAAAGTTGGAGGGAAGAGATGTAGGAGAAAGTAGGTCTTTGTGTCTAATGTTAGAATGTTATTTCAATTGAAATAACTCATCGGAAAATGAAGGGCCACACATTCATCAGAAGGACGACATCAGCCGTAAGAAGCAGTGACGTGTATTTACAATGAGTCAAAGGGTAGTTGCATGTTGAATGGCCTCCTCCACCACAAAGGTCAGGGCAGGTGTGACGTTGAGCCCAGACTGTCTCTGTAGGAGGGTTCTAAAGCCACGTTTTCTTTAAAAGCCCCCAAGGTGCAGGTGCTGTCAGGCCACAAGGACTGGATCAGCTGCTGCTGCGTCTCCCCGGACTGCAGCATGGTTGCGTCCGTGGGCCGCTTCGACAGGGTGAGTTACGCCTCGTCCCTCGCTGCGCTCTCGCTACACTCGGGACATGTGAACAAAAGGCCGTACGGCGTGGGTGGGTGTGTGTGAGTTAAGCAGCTGTACCCGATCATCTTTTAGGACCCTGTCAAGACGATGGCACTTTGTTTCAGATGGTGTGTCTGTGGAGTCTGCGGTCGTACACGTTCATCAGGAACCTGACGGGGGCGCCGCACAAGACCTTCTACCTGCTGGCGTCCTGTCACTTCTCCCCCGACGGCGCCCTGCTGGCCACCGCGGCCTTCAGTGGCTCCAGCTGGTGGATCGACCTGTGGGACCCTTACACGGCAGAGAAGCTGACCACGCTGGTGTACGTTGAGCTGAGGGGGGGGGGGGGGTTGACATTGACATTGAATTGTTGGCATGCATGTTCTGCATGCCAGCTGCAGGGGGCATGCCCCCTCCCGCCCACCCCCACCCCGGGGAGTTTGTTGGGGCTGGGGTGGCACATGCACCCCCAAAAATGTTATGTTTGGGGGTGACGGTGTCTACTCAATCTGACGTAACCGTTTAGACAGAATTACATTTTGTGTTTGGGTACCGTTCTGTAAAGCTAATACACACCTAGGATCATTAGTCGACAAGCCCACATGAAATACGTATATTGAATATTTCTATAACTTAATTTATTCTTCCACTTACCGTTGGCACCGTCTACCCTCACGTGAAAAACCACTTCATCACATTGTGACATCTGTGCAATCTGAAACTATACGACCAGCCGTGATGTATCTCAGCCGAGCAGTTCAGTAAAACGCATCCGGTGTATTGTATGTGAGATGGGGATAGGGTCCTCTCATGTCCACTTCACTGCAGTGGCCAAAACGTAGATCTGATTTGGGTCTTTTTTTGTTTTTCCACAGTAACTACTGTGAAATCTACGGGCAAAACCAGATCTCCGCAATCCAATTCTCACACGACGGTTTACACATGGCTATCGTCACAGAGGACAGGTAAATCACATTGGCCTCTTTTGACATGAGTTTGATACAACACTTTGCCAATAGCAGTCCCTTCAGGTGTGTGTGTGTACAGGGCTCTTCGTATCTGGGAAGTAGGACAGAAAGGCATGGTGATGCAGACCAAGGAGGACCGGTCCTCCAACGGACTCTGCTGCAACTTCCACCCACAAGGCGGCGTGGTGGCCACCGGGTAACAACTCTAACTTATTCATGGTTTAAAAAAATTATCTCTTTTGATAAAAAACGTTGCACCACTGAGTGACTCAAAAAGAAAAGGATGATTCATTCATCAGTTCTTTTTTTGTTGGCTTCATTCGGCCGTGTCCTTTAATTCACCCCAAAAACATTTTCACAAAAGCCACAGGGGAATTTCCGTCTTCCTCCTCCTGTTCTCGGGTGGTGACCTCCGCAGCGAGCCTTTCTTCTTCTTTATCATCTTGTCATTGGGTCTCCCCCCCAGGACCAGAGACGGTCACGTGAGGTTCTGGAAGGTCCCCACCGTGGTGCCCAGCCTCTGCCACCTCTCCCGCAGCGTCCTGCGCCACTCCGTCTCCACCCACCAGATGGAGGCGCTGCCCATCCCCCGGCGCATCCTGGAGTACCTCACCTACCGGAACATTCCCGTCCGGCTGCAGACCCCGTGCTCCCCCGAGGACGACGACTGGGGGAACTAAAGGTCCACTGAAAGGGGGGGGTTCGGGTCCAGCCACTAAGACTTGGGTTATTGTTATTTAGGACACTAGCGAGGAGAGCATCATATCGTTAATTGGCAGCTTTTTAGCATATCTCCAACGTAACTTAAGAACTAAGCTGCTGGGGTCCTTCTGTTCCGTTAGTCCCCCTAGTGGCGGCTACGGGCGATAAAGGAAAACACCATTAGGCTCACCCGTCTTTGCAAATGCAAAGTGAGCCCTTTACAAAGCGTGAGTTTTCATACTCTCTAAATGTTATGGCTTTTCAGCGTATCATCATGATAATAACTTGAATTGATCCAGCGGCGAACGAGAAGAGGAAAGATCTACTTATGCACTCGCTGCAATTTCCCCGAGATCTACTTAATACTACTAGACTGATTTCGATCATTTATTGCACTAAAATTCTTGATATTTGCATCACATGCACTTAAAATAATTGTATGGTTATTTATTGTGTAAATAAGATACAAATTATATATATATATATATATAATAGTTGTTTACATTCCTATTAGAATAAAGGCCATTTTGTGGTTATTTACCTCATAATCTACTTGTAAATAAATACAAGAACTTAAACAAAATAGGAAAACTGTTTATTTTAGCTATTCAACATTTAAAGAAATGTAATAAAGTGTAAATGTATTAAAGACAAGGAAACCATTTTGTAAGCACCCTTGCCTCGGAAGTTCACCGTCTTGCAGATCTATATCGTTGAGCAAGACTTGGCAATTAAGAACATTCCATTGTTTGTTTGTTGTTGTATACACACATTCAGTCACGTCCGTGTCTGCCTGGTCGAGTCATGATGGTGAGATGGTTTCCAGGTAGCTGGCTGAGGGTCCGCTGTGCTCCAAGTCTACCGTAAAGAGGAACCTGCTCACTGTGTTTTAATAGACGAGTACTCTGGCTCATACGCATGTTGCCAAGAAATCGATCTTCAACATCAACTCCATTTCGGCAGGACAACAATTCACATTACTGCTCCAAAAAATGACAATGGGCCAACAACGGAGTTTCCATCGGAAACGAGTTGCTGTCGCAATCATTTCCACCACAAGTCTCTGGTGAGAATAAGGCCAAGCGTGGGGCGGTTCCCACTACGTTACACAAGGTGGTTGTGAGAGTCTAGGAGGCCTGACTGACCACCAGCTCTCTCACGGCCTGGAAGGAGGCCACCATGGAGCTCAGCTGGATCTTCTCATTGGTTCCTGCAGCCAGCCTGTGTCTGGACAGGTTGTGTTTGGGTCGGGGGGAGGAGAGAGAGAAGGCATCGTTATTTCATGTACCGTTTATGTTGTGCCATTTCTATGGTGTACCTCAAGTTGTCGTCTGGCATTAGTCTTTGTTTATTATTGTGTGTTGTGTACGATGGAGTTTAACTCACTCCACGTCAGCCAGTTTGATGAGGAGTCCCATCCGTATGGCCGGGGGGAAGTCCACTGCCAGGGGAAACAAAGACACGTTACCCTCCATCACTGGAACGCGCTCCAGATTGTGGATGATAATATATATATACATATATATATACATACATATACATATATATACATACATATACATATATATACATACATATACATATATACATATACATATATACATATACACATATACATATACATATATACATATACATATACACATATATACATATATATACATATACATACATATATATATATACATACATATATATATATATACATATACATATATATACACATATACATATATATACATACATATATACATATATATATACATATATATACATTATACATATATATACATATATACATATACACACATATACACATTAAAAACTTTGCGTAGGCAACACACACACATGGCTTGTAGTCTTGGCAACGGCAGGGGAGCTCCCAGGAAACAACAGTAACAGACGGTAACAAGCGGAGCTAGCCAGGCCTGCTCTGTACCGTACACCCCCGCTAATGTTACATCCAAACTTTTCAGATTTTATTTTCTTTGCAACAATTATTAATGCATTCTAATTTGGGTCACATGCAAGGCATTTTGAAAGGTCTAACCCAGAATCGCACCCTCCGACTCTTGGTTTTGGTTCCTGGCCCCTGACCTTACCTCTATGAACGAGCAGGTGCACTTCAGTGAGGATGTCCTGGAGGGCCAAGCCTTTCAGGGTCTTCAGCTTGAGGATCTCTGTCAGAGCAGTGCTAAGGCCCAATACTGGAGGACAACACTCAAAACATAGACCATCATAGATGGTTGTGATGGCTTTGGTTTTGATGATAAAACAATGTAACAGCTGTGTGTATGACTGGTGACTGCTTCAAGCAGCCTCACCTGGCCCCAGACAGACTGATTAGGCTCTGGGGCTGCTGGGTGAAACTGCACACCTATGGGTCCTTAGGAATCAAGGCCCACAGGTTATCAACTTCCCCCCACGGGAGAAGCGCTAGCATGGACCATCTGCTCTGTTTGCCATCAACTACAAACTTGACAATAAACCGGATAACTCATCCCTCCGTGTCTTTGTCGTCGGGAGGAAACCCCAAGAAGGCAATATTATATACTGGCCTGTGGCAGCGTTGAATGCTACGGTCTGTACTATGGTTTAGAAGAACAGTGGGACTGGACCATGGACCTGTTCCTTCTCTGGGAGGCGCCCGAGGGTCAGTGTGTCTCACGACAGGCCGAAAGGATACGTTTGTAGGCCTCCGTGAAGTCCATGTTGAGTGACCAGTCGAGGATGTTGGCGATGTCGGAGCGGAGGGGGTGGCCCGTGCAGGTGTACACCGTGTCCTCGGTGACCTTTCCGTACGCCATGTTGGTGCTCTGAAGGTACACACACAATCATACACCCCATGGATTCGTACTCCAATGCTTGTAGGCATCCCTTTAAAAATGATGTCAAAAATAGAGGCTCGGTCAGCCTCTCATCGTACCTGCAGTATGTTGAGCGATCGCCTCATGTCCCCGGATGACAAAGTCACGATGGCCTTCATGCCATCGGGTGTGATGTCGATGCTGTCAGAACAAGGTAAAGAAGGCAGAAATGGTCTAAATACACTGTCTCCACCCCACAGAAGTTCTGCTACAACACAGTAGGTCTGCTGGACCCCAGATTAGGTCATTATACATACATATTATACAT
>CM051017.1:2327700-2337700 GCA_027704905.1 Muraenolepis orangiensis
CCGTGCATATTAGAATGTCCTCGTATTGCGGTTGATGTAGGCGTACAATCAAAGACATATTTTAATGAAACTGCGGGAACTATACGAGGACTGTTGCAATGGAGTCAACCTCTCTCTCTCTCTCTCTCTCTCCCTCTCTCTCTGGGCTTAATAACCCCGCTGTAGGGAGATAGAAACACCGCTGGTCCGTTTGTATGGCGTTGGGCGCAGGTTGATTTATTATTATTAGTGTGTGTGTGGGGGTCTCTCTACGTTTGTTTTATAAACAGATTTTTTTCAAGTGCAAAAAAAAACAACCAACAACAACCACCACCACCACCACCACCACCACCCCGCACACCCGCTGCTCGCAAAACTATGGACGAGGAGACGATGACCCACAGCGACGAGCAGCAGCAGCATCTCACTTCTTCCTTGCAGAAAGCCTTGCAGCAGTGCGAGCTGGTGCAGAACATGATCGACATCAGCATCTCTAGTCTGGAAGGTCTACGAACCAAATGTGCCACATCCAACGACCTGACCCAGCAGGAGATCCGGACGCTAGAGGTAAGCAAGCAAGTTGCCGTCCGTTCGTTGTCTGCTGTCGTTCGGTTGGAATACGACAAACCCCCCCCCCCCCCCCGCTGGAGGATCGATCAATACGATCGATCCGATCGGTATAGGTTCAATACGGACGGAGTCCGTCACGTCTGCCGTCTCTCCTCTCTGCGCGGCGGCGAGGCCACCACCACCACTGTGTTCATATCGTGCTCGGCATCTTGTTTTATTATTATTATTACTATTATTATTATTATTATTATTATTATTATTATTATTATTATTATTATAATCGCATGCAGTGTTCACTGCATGCGGGTCGTGCATGGCGTGTAATCGCGGTACACGTCCACACACACGTAGGGCCGTAATGGTGTGTTGGTGTGTGTGTGTGTGTGTGTGTGTGTGTGCTGTGTTGTGCAGTGTAATAAATCAAGACGCGGTGTGTCTGCAGTGGGCCGTCATCCTGCTGCAGGTGCATGGCGGGGAGGAGGAGGTGGTGGTCGCAGCTCGTCGTCTCTTCTATCACAATGTTGTATACTGATCGAGGCATCTAGCAGGCAGCCTGTGTTTACACCGAGAGGGGGGATCCATCCATCCGCCTGTCTGTGTGCCTGCCTGCCTGCCTGCCTGCCTGCCTGTCTGTCTGCGCATCAGGACGCAGAGGGCCCCGTGTGTGTGTGTCCCCCTCGACTAATATGCTTTGGGATGGATTATAAGATGGTCGAGTCGCGTTGAATTGGGCCGACAGGGTGTTCTTACGTCCTTTTTATGTCCTTACGTAATGGCCCACGGTGTATTCTGTGGCAGTTTGTGTGACATCAAACACACACACACAAAAGGCGAGAGCACTAGTAGTTAGTAGGCTTGTATGGGCTATCTATATTGGGGGGGAGGGGGTTCTGCTTGAAGCCACCTAGGTGTCCTGTCTTATTGGTAGGCCTACATCTAGAATATATTATCGACAGCCTACATGTGTACTATAATATAGGCTTATAGGCTTCCAAGTTTCCTTCGTAGGCCGACATCTATAATAAAGCACAGAATACCTACGTGTATGCTAGGGTATATGCTAATAGGCCTACATACATGCATACTATAGTGTAGGTTGGTATAGGCCTACATGTATCGTACATCATAATAGTGTATGCTTCTAATGATCATCTCCCACGTCACTGTAATTAGAAGGATATCCATGAGTTAACCTGTCACGCTGGAATGTATACAAGAACCCAAGAACACCTTGAGACACGTGACGTGTGTTTGACATCACACATTTGACAGAAGTGTTCCAGGAAACGGGGCTGTCTAGTCCAGTGGTTCCCAGTGGTTCCTTGAGACCAGACTGGTCTGGTCCTCTGGTTGGGGTTTGGCCTACGCTATGTGGCCGTAGTTTAGTTTAGGGGAGATTGGCTCAGTTGGCTGCAGGCCAAGATGCAGCACAGTCTCGGAGTTAGGAGTTAAGCTGCCGTCTGTGTGGTGGGAAGAGGTGTTGACTGTTCTGAGTTCTGCTTTAGTTGAAACTCAATTGATTTTCTTCCTTCCTTCCGTCGTATTAATTATTATGTCATATTTAAAAGATTGTCATTAACATGAACCACACACAATTTGGTTAAAGCTAAATCCACATGGCTTTTATTATTATTATAGTTATTATTATAATTATTAATATTATTATTATTATACTTGTCGTCAGTTATAAGAAAGGGTAGTACCTTCTAAATAAGAACCTTCTTAGTAAGTACCTTCTAAGTAACTAAAGTAAGTGAAAACTTTCTAAGTAACCAAGTACCTTCTAAGTAAGTAAATACCTTCTAAGTAACTAAGTACCTTCTAAGTAAGTAAAAACCTTCTAAGTAACCAAGTACCTTCTAAGTAACTAAGTACCTTCTAAGTAAGTAAAAACCTCCTAAGTAACCAAGTACCTTCTAAGTAAGTAAATACCTTCTAAGTAACTATGTACCTTCTAAGTAAGTAAAAACCTTCGAAGTAACCAAGTACATTCTAAGTAAGTAAATACCTTCTAAGTAACTAAGTACCTTCTAAGTAAGTAAAAACCTTCTAAGTAACCAAGTACCTTCTAAGTAAGTAAATACCTTCTAAGTAACTAAGTACCTTCTAAGTAAGTAAAAACCTTCTAAGTAACCAAGTACCTTCTAAGTAACTAAGTACCTTCTAAGTAAGTAAAAACCTCCTAAGTAAACAAGTACCTTCTAAGTAAGTAAATACCTTCTAAGTAACTATGTACCTTCTAAGTAAGAAAAAACCTTCGAAGTAACCAAGTACATTCTAAGTAAGTAAATACCTTCTAAGTAACTAAGTACCTTCTAAGTAAGTAAATACCTTCTTAGTAAGTAAATACCTTCTAAGTTACTAAGTACCTTCTAAGTAAGTAAATACCTTCTTAGTAAGTATGTACCTTCTAAGTAAGTAAGTAAGTAAGTAACTTCTAAGTTAGTACGTTCTAGTTGGACCATGGAACATCGACTTCAGTACCTTGGACAGCAACCGTCCAGAAGTAGCTTCCATCTCTCTCTTACAGTAAAGTAACCCTTCTCTGTGTGACTGACGTTGGTCTACGAAGCAGAAGGAGGTTGACCACATATAGCAGTGTGTGTTATGATCTAGAAATCATACTTCATTGACAGTGAATGGGATCATAGCGTCCTAAAGAAAGAGCCTCAAATTAAAACCATGCATATAACCCCCCCCACACACACGCACACACACACACACACACACACACACACACACACACACACCACACACACACACCACACCACCACACACACACACACACACACACACACACACCACCAACACATACATATCTACAGTCCACGTGTCACTTTAATAAGAAACATAACAGAAACATGTGTAACAATATTCGGACAGAAACAACGAGTAAGTCCACTGTAACGTGACGATAGTGATAATGTATCCTATGTTGGAGCAGCCTCATGTTTTCTCTCTTTTTCCAGCACTTATATATATATATATATATTATTTATATATATGTGCAATTATTATATTATAATTATACAAATAATAAATACAAATTGAGAGCAAACCCAAAACAAAATTGTACTTAAAAAGAGAAGTAGAGAAGCACAAGAATAAAGGCGATAACAATGAAAAGTTATTCACGTTCAATATATATTAACATCATTTGACAGTTCAAATGAGCATAGAGGCTCATTAGAATATATGCTTTGCTTATGAAACATAGGAACATTGTATTGTATAACATGTGAGGGACATGCATTGGAACAGCATGTTCTCAGGGTGGTTACTGTAAAGATTCTAAATTCAAGATTCCCGCAGTATGAATTTTTAAAACACAATACTATAAAAAATACTATACACAATAAAAAATGAACATAAACGTGACTGAAGGATGATGATATTTACGTAGAATTGTAGAATTCTGCAAAAAGCTTTTTTAAAGTGCCAGTAGTGCAGCAGCATCATGAATACAGCGCAGTGCTGAGTGGCAGCACCGCTCAACGTTCTACTAATATGACTAAGAGAGAGATGATGATGACACACTAGGAATGATTCAGCAGAAACCAAACGGTGAATTAAACGGTATCAAAACCCTCCGAATCAAATCGGTGGTGTAAAACACGTTGTACTTTGTACATCACACTGCAGCTTTCAGTTGGTTCACTGGATGAAGTGTGAAAATACACATTTAAGCTATTCCTTGTCGCGAGGTCACTGTGTCACAGTTCATGCTAAGTCATGCTAAATCGATGCTAATGCGGTTTTTACACGACCCAGGCCCAGCTTACATTAGATTGACATGATTGTGAGTGTGTGTGTAAAGCTCCTGTCATACACAAGTAAATACTGTTTGACTATTTTGAATCACTTCTTGAATCACCCACTTCTACTTAAATTTTTATTGTATTTTCTTTTTATTGTCATCGATTATTGTTATTTATTGGATAGTATTAATTCATGACGTATCTTTTTGTATTTGTGTATTGTCCATTATTTGATCTGGTGTAATATATATCACTATATTCTATATTTAACATCTGTGATATCTCACATTTTAGATGATTTTATCTCACATTTAATTTCATTGTATATTAAGTGTATTTATTGATTTCTCTTGTTAACGTTTCCCTAAGTTCCTATATAAAAATAGGATGTTGTGTATTATTATTATTATTATTATTATTATTATTATTAATATTATTATTACTATTTAATCAGTAGAAAGGCATGCAAAGCATATGAAATGAGCATTTACAACGTGGTATGAGCAGATCTGTAGTCTGAGTTTCAGGATCAGACTGGAGTGGTTTGTGTTCCTCAGACCTTCTGAAACATGGGGTTCTTCCAGTTCCCCCCCTCGAAACAGATTACTCTGTTCGCTCATCATTCATTTATTCCATCAGTCAGTTACTCACCAACCCTATTAAGTTCCTCACTGCTGGACATTTTCCGATTATTAGTAGATGACCTGCGTTCAAGGGAAGAATGCCTGCCCCCATGTACCAGGTTAATTGTCTGCTCGGATGTTGCATTTCTGGGTGGTTGTGCGATGGGCTGGAAGGAGGGAGGGATTCGAGGGTAGTCCTAAGAGCGTGGTATTTTAGAACATTGTCTTTTAGAACATTGTGTTTTAGAACATTGACTGTTGAGCGTTGTCTTTTAGAATGTTGTCTTTTATAACATTGGCTTTTAAAACATTGTCTTTATAACATTGTCTTAAGAATGTTGTCTTTTAGAACATTATCTTTAGAATGTTGTCTTTTAGAACGTTGTCTTTTAGAACATTGTCTTTTAGAAAGTTGTCCTATAGATTCTATAAGACAACTCTAAAGACAGTGTTCTATAATATAGAACACTTTAGAACGTTGTCTTCAGAGCATTGTCTTTATAACATTGTATTTTAGAACGTTGTCTTTTAGAACATTTTCTTTAGAGTGCTGTCTTTATAACGTGTGTATAACATTGTTTTTATAATGTTGTCTTTATAAAGTTGTCTTTAAGCAATGACGTTCTAAAAGGCCAGAGCCGCTGCCCCCCCCCAGTGGTAGCTAACTGTATTGCGCTGTGTCCTGGTCCCCAGGGGAAGCTGGTCAAGTACTTCAGCCGCCAGCTGTCCTGTAAGAGGAGAGTGGCCTCAGAGGAACGCAGCGTGGAGCTGGACCACTTCCCATGCCTCGCACACTGGTTCCGCATCGTCAACATCAGGAAGGACATCACACAGGTGGGCCTCACCTTCCTCTGCTACACTCTATAAAGGACATGTGCAACTGGACTTGATACATTACCATGTATTACTACACTTTATAAAGGACATGTGCAACTAGACTTGATACATTACCATGTATTCCTACACTTTATAAAGGACATGTGCAACTAGACTTGATACATTACCATGTATTACTACACTTTATAAAGGACATGTGCAACTAGACTTGATACATTACCATGTATTACTACACTTTATAAAGGACATGTGCAACTAGACTTGATACATTACCATGTATTCCTACACTTTATAAAGGACATGTGCAACTAGACTTGATACATTACCATGTATTACTACACTTTATAAAGGACATGTGCAACTAGACTTGATACATTACCATGTATTACTACACTTTATAAAGGACATGTGCAACTAGACTTGATACATTACCATGTATTACTACACTTTTTATTACATGTATTACTACACTTTATAAATGACATATGTTACTAGACGTAAGATATTACCATGTTTTACTACACTTTAAAAATGACATACAGTATGTTACTAGACTTGATACATTACCATGTATTACTACACTTTATAAATTACATGTATTACTAGACTTGATATATTATCATGTATTACTGCACTTTATAAATGACAGGTGTTACTAGACTATATATATTACCCTGTATTACTTCACTATATATATTACATGTGTTACTACACTTGATATAGTACCATGTATTGCTACACATTATATTACACACACTACTACACCTATCCTACTGTAGTTCACCTTCCTATACTTCCTATACTTCCTATACTTCCACACTGTACTTCCACATGTCCTAAACTAAACCACATGTTACAGCGTGTTACACTCTCACAGTAATGGCATACGGCCTTTTCTCCCCCAGTCCTGCTTTCCTTCCCTGACTGCAGTGAGGAGAGCATCCATAGACTCAACTCTCTCTTGTGTTGTGTGGTATTTTTGTCAAACGTTGTACAATCTTAAAGGGGCTGTTGATAACACGCATAACGTTGACCCCATTCAGCCCCTAGGTGTCGCTCTCCCATGCACTATGCACTATCCTATGTCGTTGGTACCCACGCCATACCAACGCTGTTATCCTATTGGCTCACAGAGACACCACGTGATACCAACGCCGTTATCCTACTGGCTCACAGAGACACCACGTGATACCAACGCTGTTATCCTACTGGCTCACAGAGACACCACGTGATACCAACGCCGTTATCCTACTGGCTCACAGAGACACCACGTGATACCAACGCCGTTATCCTATTGGCTCACAGAGACACCACGTAATACCAACGCTGTTATCCTATTGGCTCACAGAGACACCACGTGATACCAACGCCGTTATCCTATTGGCTCTCAGAGACACCATGTGATACCAACACTGTTATCCTATTGGCTCACAGAGACACCACTTGATACCAATGTTGTTATCCTGTTGGCTCACAGAGACACCATGTGATACCAATGTTGTGATACTATTGACTCTCAGAGACACCATGTGATACCAACGTTGTGATACTATTGGCTCACAGAGACACCATGTGATACCAATGTTGTGATACTATTGGCTCTCAGAGACACCACGTGATACCAACGCCGTTATCCTACTGGCTCACAGAGACACCACGTGATACCAACGCTGTTATCCTACTGGCTCACAGAGACACCACGTGATACCAACGCCGTTATCCTACTGGCTCACAGAGACACCACGTGATACCAACGCCGTTATCCTATTGGCTCACAGAGACACCACGTAATACCAACGCTGTTATCCTATTGGCTCACAGAGACACCACGTGATACCAACGCCGTTATCCTATTGGCTCTCAGAGACACCATGTGATACCAACACTGTTATCCTATTGGCTCACAGAGACACCACTTGATACCAATGTTGTTATCCTGTTGGCTCACAGAGACACCATGTGATACCAATGTTGTGATACTATTGGCTCTCAGAGACACCATGTGATACCAACGTTGTGATACTATTGGCTCACAGAGACACCATGTGATACCAATGTTGTGATACTATTGGCTCTCAGAGACACCATGTGATACCAACGTTGTGATACTATTGGCTCTCAGAGACACCATGTGATACCAACGTTGTGATACTATTGGCTCACAGAGACACCATGTGATACCTACGCTGTTATACTATTGGCTCACAGAGACACCATGTGATACCAACGTTGTGATACTATTGGCTCACAGAGACACCATGTGATACCTACGCTGTTATACTATTGGCTCACAGAGACACCATGTGATACCAACGCTGTTATACTATTGGCTCACAGAGACACCATGTGATACCAATGTTGTTATACTATTGGCTCACAGGCCTTGAGGGTGAACCAAACGTCTGAGATCATACACAGAGATAACCAAAACAACATTCATTTTTTTCATGATTTATTCCCAACCGTTCTCTATATTCACTGCTTTTATTCTCCCTTGTGGATGTTTTATTTTATTTCAATGATTTATATAAGTAAACATATTATCAATAGCACCTTTAAACACTAAGTAGCTATTCATTTCATAGACAATGTTGATTGTTGCTCATGATGATAAAGATTTAAAAAAACACAATCTGAAATGTAATAAGCTGGGACCTGTGTGTATGTTGGTGTGTGTATGTATATATGTGTGTGTGTGTGCATATGCCTGTGTGCCTGTTTGTGTGTGTGTGTGTTTGTGTGTGCGTGTTTGTGTGTGTGTGAGTGTGTCTGTGTGTGTGCATGCCTGTGTGTGTGTGCCTGTGTGTGTGTGCCTGTGCCTGTGTGTGTGTGTGTACGCGTGTCTGTGTGTGCCTGTGCCTATGTATGTGTGTGCCTGCCTGTGTTTGTGTGCGTGTGTGGGTGGTGTGTGTGTGTGCGCGTGTGCCTGCCTGTGTGTGTGTGTGCATGTGCCTGCCTGCCTATGTGTGTGTGTGTGTGTGTGTGTGTGCGTGTGTGTGTGTGTGTGTGTGTGCTTGTGTGTGTGTGTGTGTGTGTGTGTGTGTGTGTGTGTCTCTGTGTGGGGGGATCTTTCAGGAGATGAGCCCAGGAGAGGTGACCCTAGAGGGTCTCCTGCAGCTGGCGGAGGACCAGGTCTGTGAGGAGCTGGGGAGGTTTGGGGCCACTGAGGAGGAATGTGCCCGGCTCAACGCCGCCCTGTCCTGCCTGAGGAAGGTTCACCAGACAGGTAGGGTGGTCTTCATACAAACACGCACGCACGCACGCACGCACGCACACACATGGGCGCAGGCATGCACACATACATACAGATACACACAAATGCATATTCACACACACACACACACATGCGCGCACACACACACACACACACACACACACACACACACACACACACACACACACACACACACACACACACACACACACACACACACACACACATGGGCGCAGGCATGCACACATACAGATACACACACATACATATTCACACACACACACACACACACAGGCGCAGGCATGCACACATACAGACACACACACACACACACACACACACACACACACCACACACACACACACACACAATGATTTTACACTTGTTACAATATTCAATATCCACAAATACAGTTGAAGAACTTTGCAGGAAGTTTCAATGTTTTTATTTTGTCTAAAGCAACTTGCAAGGCACCTTGATTTCTTGATTGTTATTTGTTTGGATAGATCATTTTGGTGCAGGTGGTTATTAGGGCGTCTTGCACACGGATGCCTGAGGTTACAGGTTAGCTGAGGACATCAGGTTCAAACCCAGGACTTATTGGCTGGGAGTCAGACACCCTATACCCACCACAGTATATCCAACCCCCTGTGTGTAGTTAAATATTCAGTTATCATATATATCTGACTGGTGCTAGTGTCCACCTAGTGGTACAATTACACACAGCAGTCATCGGTGCCCCGATGCAGTTACCAGCGTTGGCCCATAGATGTCACTGCAGGCTGCCAACCTGCCTTCTTCCTCTGATTAGTGTGTTAATCGCTTCAGTTTGATGTGCAGTACAAATACAGAGAAAAGCACTATTAGAATGCACCTATTTTACTGTGGTGAGTCGTACTTCACTTTTTCTCCTCGTTTGATGCAACGATGCACCGTGACATCCAGTCACACTTTTAGAGTGTAATGCAGAGCACATGTCAACTAGCTGACATTAGTTGAATAAACACCATGGGATGTAT
>CM051017.1:2342700-2365200 GCA_027704905.1 Muraenolepis orangiensis
GAGGCCTTTAATTAGCTTAGCGCAAACTTTGAGTCCGACCGCTTCCACGGCAACAGAACGCCGCTCTCTCTCTCTCTCTCTCTCTCTCTCTCTCTCTCTCTCTCTCTCTCTCTCTCTCTCTCTCTCTCTCTCTCTCTCTCTCCGGTGCCGCTCGCGACCCGACTATAGAGAGGATCAGGGAGGTGCCGGAGGTTGTGATGTCCTATTACCAGGCGGTAAGGTAGAATCAATGAACGTCAAATGTTGAGAACCGGGGGGAGGGTTTACAACCGTGGGAACCCTGAGAACCCACACAAGGCACCACTTTGCACAGGGGAAGCCATCTACTGTTGAATGGAATAAGAGGCCATAATACTACCAAACACTAACCAAATCAATAGTGTTCTTTCATTGTATTTTCAGTGATGTATACCTTTTTAGTTTTTTAGTTTTTATTGCATTTCCCTCCAGGCCAAAGGTTGGGGGAAGCCGTCATGTCTTCATCTATTTGTGGCTCTTACTAAATCTCTATTACATCACAGCTAACACAACACAGCGTGAAGCATGGGATACAATGAAGCGGAAATATGTGTGTGTATATATATACATATATATATATACATATATATATATATATATATATATATATATATATATATATATATATATATATATATATATATATATAAAACGCAGTGGCCCAGTTCTCTGTTCAGTTGTTTTTAAGTATATAATTGTTACGACACACACATGTTGTGATTCATGTGGCCGATGACTCATAAGGACTCATCATTATCTATCCGGTGGAGCGGCCTCATCGCATAATATTAATATTTATTAATGGGATGTAAACAGCAGATCACGCTGAGCCTCTTTTCGATAACGATGGTTAAAGTAATAGTGAATTATTCATGGATCGTCTTCAGACCCTTGTCAAGCGGATAGATTCGTAGGACGCCCCATGTGGGGTTAAGACTCTGGTGTGGCGTAGGGTAAGCGCGGCCCTAGCGGACGATGCTCACGTCTATGAATGCGTTGGTTTGTGATCATTTGTTTTTCCCGCCAAAATCTTTTTTTTTTTTAAACTCCAAAAAAAATTGATGGTAGGAAGCATGTTGTTATCGTTCCCTCGCACCAATACACGGGAAGAACAGACATTCAAAACCTGTTATTGTGTTGCTGTTGTTTCTCCGCTATTTTCATAAAGCTGTCGCTAAGATACGGCCACTCGATAAATTCATTAGTTGAAGCTCATGGCGGCTGATGTAAAACCGTCCCCCTCCAGCTCGATGACCTGTCAAAACAGTTTAGGGTGTGCAGCGGCATTCACTTTTATTCACTTCTGGAGGAAAAAGTTGTGCGGTGAACCATCCGTCTCCGTGCACTGAGTGTGCAATTATGTATGTTTAGAGATTCCTCTTTTCACATCCAACCGTTGCCGTTGGAACTGGAGCGGCTGACAGGGTTAGGCTGTTCTGTGACTCTGGCCATCTGTAATTCTCTCTCTCTCTCTCTCTCTCTCTCTCTCTCTCTCTCTCTCCTCTCTCTCTCTCTCTCTCTCTCTCTCTCTCTCTGTACATCTGATATTAAGTTGCCCATTGCCGATCGTTTTGGGGGTGATATATGTGCGGCCATGCCAATCTGTTATTTATTTATTCATGCTAATTTCTGAGTGGCTTGTTAGAGCCGCCGTTTCTGGCGACCAAGGACTCCTGATTTAGCCTCCTCCTCATCCTCTTCCTCCTCTTCATCCTCCTCCTCATCCTCCTCTCCATCCTCTTCCTCCTCTCCATCCTCTTCATCCTCTTCATCCTCTCCATCCTCTTCCTCCTCTCCATCCTCTCCTCTCCTCCTCTCCATCCTCTTCCTCCTCTCCATCCTCTTCCTCCTCTCATCATCTTCCTCCTCTTCCTCTTCTTCCTCCTCTCCATCCTCTTCATCCTCATCCTCTTCCTCCTCTCCATCCTCTTCCTCCTCTCATCATCTTCCTCCTCTTCCTCTTCTTCCTCCTCTCCATCCTCTTCCTCCTCCATCCTCTTCCTCCTCTCCATCCTCTTCCTCCTCCATCCTCTTCCTCCTCCATCCTCTTCCTCCTCTTCCTCCTCTTCCTCCTCTCCATCCTCTTCCTCCTCTCCATCCTCTCCCTCCTCTCCATCCTCTTCCTCCTCTTCCTCCTCTCCATCCTCATCCTCCATCCTCTTCCTCCTCTCCATCCTCTTCCTCCTCTTCCTCCTCTCCATCCTCTCCATCCTCTCCCTCCTCTCCCTCCTCTCCATCCTCTCCCTCCTCTCCCTCCTCTCCATCCTCTTCCTCCTCTCCATCCTCTTCCTCCTCTCCATCCTCTTCCTCCTCTCCCTCCTCTCCATCCTCTTCATCCTCCTCCTCATCCTCCTCTCCATCCTCTTCCTCCTCCCCATCCTCATCCTCCTCTCCATCCTCTCCATCCTCTTCCTCCTCTTCCTCCTCTCCATCCTCTTCATCCTCCTCCTCATCCTCCTCTCCATCCTCTTCCTCCTCTCCATCCTCTTCCTCCTCCTCCTCTCCATCCTCTTCCTCCTCTCCCTCCTCTCCATCCTCTTCATCCTCCTCCTCATCCTCCTCTCCATCCTCTTCCTCCTCTCCATCCTCTTCCTCCTCTCCATCCTCTTCCTCCTCTCATCATCTTCCTCCTCTCCATCCTCTTCATCCTCATCCTCTTCCTCCTCTCCATCCTCTTCCTCCTCTCATCATCTTCCTCCTCTTCCTCTTCTTCCTCCTCTCCATCCTCTCCTCCTCCTCCTCTCCTCTCCATCCTCTTCCTCCTCTCCATCCTCTCCTCCTCTCCATCCTCTCCTCCTCTCCATCCTCTCCTCCTCCTCTCTCCTCCCTCCTCTCCATCCTCTTCCTCCTCTTCCTCCTCTCCATCCTCTCCATCCTCTTCCTCCTCTTCCTCCTCTCCATCCTCGTCCTCCTCCATCCTCTTCCTCCTCTCCATCCTCTTCCTCCTCTCCATCCTCTTCCTCCTCTTCCTCCTCTCCCTCCTCTCCCTCCTCTCCATCCTCTTCCTCCTCTTCCTCCTCTCCCTCCTCTCCCTCCTCTCCTCTTCATCCTCTTCCTCCTCTTCCTCCTCTCCCTCCTCTTCCTCCTCTCCATCCTCTCCCTCCTCTCCCTCCTCTTCCTCCTCTTCCTCCTCTCCATCCTCTTCCTCCTCTCCATCCTCTCCATCCTCTTCCTCCTCTCCATCCTCTTCCTCCTCTTCCTCCTCTCCCTCCTCTTCCACATTTGTTGGAAAGGCCATCCGCTCTTCCTGCAAATGTTTCTGTCTTTCTTGAAGCGGTCTTTAGTAGGGGGGGGGGGACCACTTCACTGGAGTTGACTCTGATGGGGTCCTTGGGGGGACGGCTGAATGAGTGATGGCTGAATGGTGTAAATGTGACTCAAGAGGCCCCCGTGGAGGAAAAGTAGCAAATAAAGTGCCGACTTGTGTTTGAATCTGTTCAAGAGTAATTTCATTGACCTTACAAGATGCGCATGCTGCCTGTCATCACGGCACTAACCGAGTTCACGTGCTTCTTTGAGGGCAATCCGTGATGGGAGCGTTTTGTACCGCTGCATGCGTACCGCCCTTGCTGAGGGCCCAAGTGACATTACATTGTGTACAGTGTGTGTGTGGTTGGTGGCTGGTTAAAGCAGCCTCACCTGGCCCAGTCACTGGCCCCAGTCAGACTAACTCAGGGGCTGGGTGAGGCTGCACACCTGTGGTGCATTGAGTGATCAAGGCCCACAGGATAAACCAGCCATCACCACACACACACACACACACATACACACACACACACACACATCTTGATGAACTGGTGTATACAACATCTACCGCTGTCCTGGTCTTCTGCAGCACATTTCTCCACTTTCACAATTTACAAAATAATGAACAACGCAACCAAATGATGACACCATGCAGATGGGTGTGTAGCGCTTAGTACGGGATAGGTTAGGGTTCAAGGCTGAGGACCGTCAACGCATAGAATGAAAACGAAAGCGCCTACAGATGTATATGAATCCAGGCTTTTCTTTGTAGCATATTTTCATGCGTATAAATCGAAGGATAATTGCAGCAGCAAGTAGTCTAGTCATCCATGATCTGCCCGGCCCTAATAATGCGAGCCAACCTTTGTTCCCTTGTCCTCCGCTGCTTTCACATCGTTCTTCTCCATGTGACGTGGTCGGTGCTGAACGTTACCAAATGGTTTCCATGCGTTTGGAGTCGATCTTTGGTCGTCTCTCTCTCTCGAGCGGTATCCAGGATCAATCCTACCTTATTTTCTTGTTTGCCGAGCGATTGCTTTGGCAATGATGATGAAGTTCAGAGAAAATGACGGCCAGATCAATGAACACACTCCCCTTTCTTTATCTTCTCTCCACAGAGCAACAAGAAGAGGATGCAGTACATAGTGATGGAGGTAACCCCATGTTCTGTTAACCCCTCTCTCACAACTAACCCCCTGTTCTACCAACCCCTGTGTTCTGACCCAGTCTCTCACAACTAACCCCCTGTTCTACCTCATGCCGGATGATGTCATTTTATTCAACCTCATGCAGGATGATGTCATTAGACTCAACCTCATGCAGGATGATGTCATTAGACTCAACCTCATGCAGGATGATGTCATTAGACTCAACCTCATGCAGGATGATGTCATTAGACTCAACCTCATGCAGGATGATGTCATTAGACTCAACCTCATGCAGGATGATGTCATTAGACTCAACCTCATGCAGGATGATGTCATTAGACTCAACCTCATGCAGGATGATGTCATTAGACTCAACCTCATGCAGGACACTCTGTCATCTCTGTCTTGCCTCTTCGAGGAGATCAAGTCAGGTCAATTTGATTTGTACAGCCCTTAATCTGAGTTACAGTCTCAACAGGCTTCACAGGCCACATATTTATGACCCCCCCAAACCCTAGCCCCCCAAAGGGAAAGAAAAAACCCCACGGGTGTTCCCTCCTTCTAGGGAGCGTTAGGAGGGCAATGGGTGACATACATAGTAGTATAACAACCAAACATTTAGTCAAATGAAAATGTTCCAAATAGGAAAATAGTCCACGTGACGGGGTGCTAGCCAGTAAGCATGCTGGTAGTGTGAGGTGGTGTTTGATGAACCTGTCTCCATCTCTTCCATCAGGCAGTCAGGCCAAGCAGGACTGGTCCATCCAGTGGCCCACCTCCGAGTCGGGTAAGGAGAACACCCCGGTGTGCCAGCCCGAGCCCAGCCAGTGGATCCGCTTCCAGCTCTCCCAAAGCCCCAAGGTGCAGTCCAAGTACAACCAGCCTGTGTGCCAGAGCCCCCAGGGCCCGGGCCCGTCCCTGTACTCGGACCGGCTGACGGTGGACAGCCCCGTGCTGGGCTTCTTCCCGTCCATGGACTGCGGCAACCGCTCCTTGCCCCCGTCGCCGCGCCAGAGGTACTTTGGCCACACGCCCCCCCGGACTCCCCTGGAGGTCAACACCATGACCCCGCCCGGCACTCCGCCCATGCGGCGCCGGAACAAGGTCAAGGCTCCCGGCACGCCGCCGCCGCCCAGCCGCAAGCTGATCCACCTGCTGCCCGGCTTCACCGCGCTGCACCGCAGCAAGTCCCACGAGTTCCAGCTGGGGAACCGCCTGGACGACACTCAGACGCCAAAGTGAGTCTCCTTGTTCTCTGTTCCCCGGGCTGTGATAGAACTGCACTGCTGCCTGTGACTGTGTGTGTGTGTGTGGTTTAGTCTCTGGTCTTTGAAGCTAGCAGCCCACTGGTTTGGATTGTTGTTTGATTGTTTTATTTGATGGTTGGTCCAGGGACAAATAGGGGTTAGGGCTGGAATAACATTATCTTATTGACCAGCTGCTCTGTTGTAGTCGGCGTGACATCACACACAACACAGCGGCACTCGCTCTGCACGCAGCCTCGCAGCCTCAAAGTCTCAAAGCCTCAAAGCCTCGCAGCCTCTCAGCCTTGCAGCTTGGGGGCCTCGCAGCCTCTAAGTCTTGCAGCCTTGCAGCCTCTGAGCCTTGCAGCCTCAGAGCCTTGCAGCCTCGGAGCCTAACAGCCTCTCTTCCTGCAGCCTCTCTTCCTGTAGCCTCTCTTCCACTCTTCCTGCACTTCCGACACTTTGTTAACCATCACTGAGTCCCAAGTCACCACCCGGCCTCCTGTCAGCATCCCGGAACATAACGTTGTGGCCACGGCCGGAACCACAATCACATTAGCTCGTTAAGAGGACATCATCGCCCCCATAAAACGAGGCCCCGTGGCCATGTTGCTGGAAATAGGGGATCAGGAGTCCCTGACCGTCCGGGGCCCGTGTCTGGTGTTATGTTGATCCGATTTGGCCGCGGCGGTGCACTGTCGGCAGGGTAATCAGGAACCAGCCCCCCCCCCCCCCCCCCCCCCTTTCTCCGGATAGCCGCTCTCATTTTGATAATGCCATTAGATGACGAAAGCGCACTATCGCCACTCTAACGGACTAAGCTAATATTTGTGAGCCGCAACATCGACCGCAACATCTGAGGTCTATTAGTTGTGTGTTCCTGTATGCTGTGGTGTGTGTGTGTGTGTGTGTTTGTGTGTGTTTGTGTGTGTGTATGAGTGTTTGGTGCCTGACAGAGTGTGTGTGTGTGTGTGTGTGTGTGTGTGTGTGTGTGTGTGTGTGTGTGTGTGTGTGTGTGTGTGTGTGTGTGTGTGTGTGTGTGCGTGTGTGCGTGTGTGCGCCTGTATGGTAAGGAGTGGATCACAGTTGAAGTGAATAGGGATTAGAGAATTGATTACCGGTCCCTGAGCGCTGATAGAGCTGAGGCTCAGAGTTGATCCCGTCTAATCAATGGCCAGCGGATGGGAGGATGCCTGGAAATGTTGTCCGTCCGCGTAGACTCAAGGACTGGCCTTCTGGCTTCTCTCTGGTCCCCCCCCCCCCGGCTGGACATCACATTACAGGACGGGACTGTCCCCAGTCCTCTTCTGGTATGTGTCTGGCTGCTGTCATAACTTAGTCTATGAAATTCATTCAGTCTGCACAGACTATATGTGACTATATGGCCAAAGCTATTCCAATAACATATGAGTTCATGGACGGAGCGATTAACAATAACAATGCAAACTAGGTGATGCTTTTGTTTTTCCATACAAAGCAAACACTTTTATATGCATTTCAAAGCTCTAAAAGTGAGTGTCTATGTTTGCGTGTCCCCTTGGCCCACAGCTGTTCCGTTCAGACTTTCTGTTTGGTGTTGTTTTGGAAATTCAACATAAAACAAATCCCAGTTGTAATAAAAAATTAAATAAAACCCATCGGGGAAAAAGAAAAAGCCCCGAAAACCTGACATTGTGTGAGGTTGTTTTATACGCAGGCCGTCCGTATTCCTCCCGCCGCTCCCTCCTGTTAGCGGTTGCGGCGTCCTAATGAGCTGCCGTCGGCCCTTAGCGGCCCGTTTTCGGCCCCTTAATTGCCTGGCGGTGTGGCCGGGATGCAATAACCAGGCATTACCCCCCCCCCCCCGACCTCCAGAGGCATCCCCCCTAATGAGATGTGACTCCATCGCAGTGGCACCGCACGGCACACACACTCCGAGACACCGACCAGTGAGTCCAGCGGGCCCAGAAGGTTCCGGAAGTCAGAGATTAAGCTCCTCCTCCTCCTCCGCCGCTCGCCAAGAAGATTTACAATTTTCGGGGTGGGGGGGGCGGTTATTAGTGAACCGGTCCAGAGGAGTTTAGGCTCCTCCCGGTATTTTTTGGTTTACTCATGACGTCTCGCACACTATCTAACCCAAAGCTCCACCGTTGGAATTCCCCACTAATGTACGTACGTCGAAGAATGTTGTGTTATAGTTTTGGAAATAACACCATTTTTGTATACACCTTTAAGAGCACCCCCCTTTACACACGTTCATCATACTGGTTTAGATCAGACCTGTTTAAATGCGTCATTTCATTGTATTTTCAGGTGTGACGTAAATGCTATAGTCCTGCTACACATGCTATAGCCCCTCCGACGTACGCGTCTCGTCTCTGGGTAGCTAGCGAGATACAGCACCTGCGTGGGAATGTTCTGTTTCTGAATTGCGGTGAAAGCGGCGGCAGGGCCTCTTTGTGTTGCTGTGGAGTGCTCGCTCTGCGTGACCTCCCGGCTTCAGAGGCTACAGTACCGCTGTGACACGTGGACACATGCTAAGTAGACTCCAAAGGCACGGCTCGGGTCTCCTGATAACCACCCAGAAGAAGACCCTCGACCCTGGACCGCCATAGCACAACCAATCAGAAGCCAGTTGACGTGTCCCACGTGACTCACTGAGCTCACTGCTACCACACCGCTGGAGGGATTTTGAGGTTCACACGCCGAGAAGTGACATCAATGATGATTGATTGATCAGTTGAGATGAGTGCCACACTTCCGTCTCTGCTTCTGACACTGTGGATATACATGGATATACAGTACATATATTTATTTATTTATTTGTTGTACCGAAGTATTTGTCTTCTTGATATGCAAAGCTTTATCTCCATGCCACATTTTCCGATTTATTTCTTGATACATCCTCACTAACAACCTCGCTGATTTAAAGGTAAAGTAACATGAACTAAATATGACTTTACTGTACTAAACAACAAACCAACATTTTGAGTGTCAATCAAATGAAAGATTCTTCAATTATTCTAATCTTTGGGCCAGCCCTTTATTTGTATAGATGCAACCACACCTGTACAAATATTATTTTGTAATTTTATATTTGGACAAAAAGCGTCTGCTCAATGACTGTATAATGTAATGTAATGTAATGTAATGTAATGTTCCAGCCGGTCTTTGGCTGATGTGTGGGTGGGGTACAGTACAATACAGTACAGGCAGAGGATTAGGGATACACAAACACAACATACCAATTGTTATTATTACAAACAGTCTTTGGAGCAAGGCACCACGCAACGTGTTCAAGATGCCATGTTCTTCATTTGCCATGTGTAACAAGTCCAATGGAATGCTCATTCCCCCATTATCAATTTGAACCACAATGCTATAGATTAGATTAGATTAGATTCAAATGTAATGTCATTGCACAGCACGAGTACAGTACAGGAAAATCATTTAAAGTGCATGGTAATATGTCATGTACAGTGGTTAAAAAACTACTACTAAAATCAGGTATAAAATAACTTAAAGAGTAGTTAAGAGATATGTGCAGAATTCTAGGTATATATATATATATATATACAGGTATGTATACAAGTATAAACAGGTAGTGAGCAGGGGTATGCCGTTTTATCAACTAGATAAATAAATATGAATGTATACACAGCAGGTAGAGAGCAGGGTGTGCAGTTATATAAACAGTTTATTATATACGTATGAAATATACATGGCTATCATACAGGTATGTTAACAAAAAAAGATGTAAACTATAGGTAGAGGTAGGGAGTTATGATACTATACTATACTATACAACACTATGAACAATACTATATACTATACACCACACGTTACTATAACAACTCTATACACAATGAAAGAGAACAATAAAGTGTCTAAGGGATGAGAAATACATATTGCGGATGGTGCAAAAAGCATTTTAAAGTGACCATAATGCGTCACACCGACCAAGCGGCCTTCTCATGTGTTTCTTCTTCCAGGTGAGGTCATGGGTTGAGTGAGGAGGAGTAGGAGGAGTAGGAGGAGTAGGAGGAGTAGGAGTAGGAGGAGTAGGAGGAGTAGGAGGAGTAGGAGGAGTAGGAGTAGGAGGAGTAGGAGTAGGAGGAGTAGGAGGAGTAGGAGTAGGAGGAGTAGGAGTAGGAGGAGTAGGAGGAGTAGGAGTAGGAGGAGTAGTGAGGAGGAGGAGTAGGAGGAGGAGGAGTAGGAGGAGTAGGAGGAGGAGGAGGAGTAGGAGGAGTAGGAGTAGGAGGAGGAGTAGAAGTAGGAGGAGGAGTAGGAGGAGTAGTGAGTAGTAGGAGTAGGAGGAGTAGGAGGAGTAGTGAGTAGGAGGAGTAGGAGTAGGAGGAGTAGGAGGAGTAGGAGTAGGAGGAGTAGTGAGTAGGAGTAGGAGGTAGGAGGAGTAGGAGGAGTAGTGAGTAGGAGGAGTAGTGAGTAGGAGGAGTAGTGAGTAGGAGTAGGAGGAGTAGGAGGAGTAGGAGGAGTAGTGAGTAGGAGGAGTAGGAGTAGGAGGAGTAGGAGGAGTAGGAGGAGTAGTGAGTAGGAGGAGTAGGAGTAGGAGGAGTAGTGAGTAGGAGTAGGAGGAGTAGGAGTAGGAGGAGTAGGAGGAGTAGGAGGAGTAGTGAGTAGGAGGAGTAGTGAGTAGGAGGAGTAGGAGGAGTAGGAGTAGGAGGAGTAGGAGGAGTAGTGAGTAGGAGTAGGAGGAGTAGGAGTAGGAGGAGTAGGAGTAGGAGGAGTAGGAGTAGGAGTAGGAGGAGTAGGTGAGTAGGAGTAGGAGGAGTAGTGAGTAGGAGGAGTAGTGAGTAGGAGGAGTAGGAGGAGTAGTGAGTAGGAGGAGTAGTGAGTAGGAGGAGTAGGAGTAGGAGGAGTAGGAGGAGTAGGAGTAGGAGGAGTAGGAGGAGTAGTGAGTAGGAGGAGTAGGAGTAGGAGGAGTAGTGAGTAGGAGGAGTAGTGAGTAGGAGGAGTAGGAGGAGTAGGAGTAGGAGGAGTAGTGAGTAGGAGGAGTAGGAGTGAGTAGGAGGAGTAGGAGTAGGAGGAGTAGGAGTAGGAGGAGTAGGAGGAGTAGGAGTAGGAGGAGTAGGAGTAGGAGGAGTAGTGAGTAGGAGGAGTAGTGAGTAGGAGGAGTAGGAGTAGGAGGAGTAGTGAGTAGGAGGAGTAGGAGTAGGAGGAGTAGTGAGTAGGAGGAGTAGTGAGTAGGAGGAGTAGTGAGTAGGAGGAGTAGGAGTAGGAGGAGTAGTGAGTAGGAGGAGTAGGAGGAGTAGTGAGTAGGAGGAGTAGGAGGAGTAGGAGTAGGAGGAGTAGTGAGTAGGAGGAGTAGGAGGAGTAGGAGGAGTAGGAGTAGGAGGAGTAGTGAGTAGGAGGAGTAGGAGGAGTAGGAGTAGGAGGAGTAGGAGTAGGAGGAGTAGTGAGTAGGAGGTCCTTTCCAAACGCACTTCTGAGTCTTTTCTTTAGAAAATAACTGTAGTTTATTGTTTGTTGTCACAAATAAAAGACTCAAAACAAAAAGACCTGATAATTACAAGAAAACGAAAAAGTAACTTTGACTTGGAGTGACAACCTTATGAACTAAGTGTACCTTTAAGTGAACTAAAGTGTACCTTTAAGTGAACTAAAGTGTACTTAACGTTGACTAAAGTGTACTTAACGTTGACTAAAGTGTACTTAACGTTGACTAAAGTGGTCTAAAGTGATCAAAAAACTAAAGCTCTTTCCCCGGTGAGGGATATACGTCACCACTCTACCGCAAGCATAAATATAAACTATAATCTAGAATGTATTTCTACTATATTAACACCTAGATGCACATCAAAAAACGCAAATAAATATCAAGTATAAACAAAAAAATACATTAGATCCATATTCAACGGCATAAATAATGAGCATTACGCATAAAAACCTTATTAAGAGTTAATAATGTCACATAATGGCTACAACAACCGATTCATAGCAGATGAAATGGGCGATACGACCCTGCAATGGAATGCATTGGTTTGAGTTCAATCAACATGATAACCAATGGGCATCATGGCATAATGGATAGCCATCATCAGCCACCAGTCAGTGTCCATTGAATAAGCTCATTGTAGGCGAGAGGGGGGCGTGTCTATGGCCTGGATCGGTCCCAAACAGATAAACACTCGCTCTG
Source organism: Muraenolepis orangiensis (assembly GCA_027704905.1). Taxonomy (NCBI): domain Eukaryota; kingdom Metazoa; phylum Chordata; class Actinopteri; order Gadiformes; family Muraenolepididae; genus Muraenolepis; species Muraenolepis orangiensis. Next base: position 2,354,490 of record CM051017.1, read on the forward strand.
CCTCCATAACATGGCTAATTAACTCATTATCATTTTGAATGTAAACCCTCTGGTCGCGTGCAGGACGAGCGATAAAAGGCCCAAAGTTACTGGCGTTAGAGTTGACGTTTTAAGTTGACGTATTTCGTTCCATAAGTAGCCTACTCTGAAATGGTTGTCCATCTCAAGAAGGAGTTTCTCCCTTCAAACATTGTGACTTGACGATGTGATTGCGTTGCAAAGAGATTACAGATCCCCCCCCCCCCCCCTCTGTCCATCAGTGCATTCAGCCAAGCGTTCCTGAGATAACGTGAAGGAGACTCTACCGCTCAGATAAGGCGTGTTTTTGTCTCATGTTCCCGATCCGTCCGTCTGTGTGTGTTTCCCATCGCTCATCGCTGTCCTTGTGGCCTTTTTGGACAAGGGTGTGTGTGTGTGTGTGGGGGGGGGGGGGTCGGAGTGATGGGGGGGGGTTGTATCTTCTGGAGAGAGCACCTGTCGCTCAATGATCCGGGCTGAGAATGTAAATGAAGGTCAGCACAATGAGTGTGGGCGGTGAAAAAAGTCTGAAAAGGGACTTTTCCTCACAACATTCAGTCAGTCAGTAAGTCTCGCTCTCATGACAGACACCAGGGGAATGTTCCGCATGATTGTTCGCTTGAACCGCGTCCCTCGTCCTCCTCCCTGAGCTGGAACCCTTAATAACACGCCTCACACAGCGCTCCGTCACTCAGGGACCTCTGCTCTTTCTTATTGAATCAGAATCAGTTTGATAACAAACACTGGAGGGGTTATCATGCAAGGGTACATGATTCACCTGATCCCCTCTCTCTCTCTCTCTCTCTCTCTCCTCTCTCTCTCTCTCTCTCTCTCTCTCTCTCTCTCTCTCTCTCTCTCTCTCCCCCCCTCCATCCTTCTCTCCATCCCTCCCTCTCTCTCTCCTCATTACGCCCCTCTCTATGGAGAATATGTCAATGTGCAGAGATCTGCTCATCCAGAAAATGCATTCATTTTTTTTTTGCATTATTGGATTTTTGAAAGACGTGCGGCTGAGAGGCGGCGGGGAGGTGTGACGGAGATGGCGCTTGGCAGATTGATGGATGAAATGGTGAATGGCGCTGAGGGTGTAGATATGGAGATAGAGGTGGAGAAGGGTACACACACTGGCTCTTCCTCTCATGTGTGAGAGGATCAATTCAACTGTTTTCACTTCTGAAGGGGCCCCTCAAAACCGCGTGTTACGTAAACAAAAACATGCTAATGAATAACAAATGGCAATTTTACAATATTTTAAATTAAAAAGAATCCAAAAATGTAATTACGAAACAAATTAGGGGTGCAAACGTCTGCTCTACTTACATAACGTAAGTACACCTTGATTAAACCGTAAGCAAAACCCTTATAAAAATTGGAAATTGTTTCCAGGTAATTTTCTGACACCTTTTAAATACATTATGTTGATATGTATTTTGGCAATGTTTTGAAAAAGGATATATTATTAAATAGTCCCAAATAAAGCCTGCTCTAAACAGCAGCCCAACTAAAATGCATATAAACCAGCCGCGTCTCACGTTTTTTCAAAATGTCCTAAATATAAAAATCGCTGCTTAGAAGTGTATCCCCGCTAGCTCTCCGGCGGTAAGAAGCAGGTCAAAACACGCCAGGAGAGCTCCGGTGTGAATGTAGATCCACATTTTTCATCTGACTTTCAATATGTGTAGATTGGTACATTGGTAGATTGGTTGGTAATGCCTTATATTACCAACCATACTCACGTTGAGCACGCTGTCACACCTAATCCATGGCTCGAGTCCCTGGACCATATCCCCGGGGACAGGGAGGATACGCATCCGTCGCTCCCACACTGACCTTTGTCCCCTTGGGTTAATTAGCACGTTAGCAATTTGAAGCGGGGTTGATGTGCGTGGGCAGGACCGCTACACGGCCAGACACTGAAATGTATGCTTGTGTGTGTGTGTGTGTGTGTGTGTGTGTGTGTGTGTGTGTGTGTGTGTGTAGCCAGGGATGGTGTGTGTGTGTGTGTGTGTGTGTGTAGCCAGGGATGGTGTGTGTGTGTGTGTGTGTGTGTGTGTGTGTGTGTGTGTGTGTGTGTGTGTGTGTGTGTGTGTGTGTGTGTGTGTGTGTGTGTGTGTGTGTGTGTGTGTGTGTGTGTGTGTGTGTGTGTGTTAACCAAGGCTCCAGCGCCTTGCCATTAAGTCAGGATCAGGTTCCGGACTCAAGTGCATATTCGACAGTTTGAACCGTACACAACAGAAGGAATTAAAATGAACAAAAGCAACAAGCCGAAAGAAACGTCCATCAAAAGGATGGATGACTGTGGGGGCAAAAGTTTAAACCATGCGTACACGTAAAGTTACCCCACTTTTCACGCAGGTTTCCAAATGTATACAAATCGACGGGCGGTGAGAATGTGCGTACTGGTACACATCTCCGATGACTATCCACCTGTAGTTGATACCTGGAGGTGGTGCGAGGCAGGGTGCCAGGCGCTCTTCTCCGGGTGCCTGGACAGATGCCACATTGACCTCTTGCTCCTGGTTTGGAAACAAGGGGTGGTGGTTACTGACACTGGAACGGAGACAGGCTGAACTGTGGAGACCAGGCCAAGGTCCAGACCAACTGTTGGCTCCAGGTGGTGTGTTGACAAGATAACGCAGGGCAGTCTCCAGGTCCTGGTTGGAACGCTCTGTCTGGCCGTTGGTCCCGGGGTGGAAACAAGAAGATAAGCTGGCCGATGTATGAGGAGTTTTCAGGAAGGCCCTCCAAAACTCAGAGGAGAACTGGGGCCCACGGCACCAAATAATGTCAGAGGGAAGTCCATGAATGCGTAAAACATGTTGAATCATGATGTGTCGTTTCCTTAGCTTAGTTTGAGGCAGGGCAAAGAAATGGTCTGCCTTGGAAAAAACGGTCGACAACAGTCAGAACTAAGTAGCCCTCAGAGGAAGGAAGGCCTGTAACAACATATATGGAGATGTAGGACCAGGGGCAATGTAGGACCGGTAGTGGCTGCAGCAGACCAGGTGGGGCTTGGCTGGGGGTTGTGGGCAGTCGACTACTGCCTTGACCTGGGCGGGAGCCATATGAATACCTCCTGCAGAAACAATAAACAGGCATATGGGCAGTGAGGTGACAGTGTTGTGGCATGAGACTTACCGAAAACCTGTTTGACGTCATGAAAGTCGGACAGAACTTGGGATAAGTCAGGGATATGGTCTTGGTTAAGGGCAACAGGTGAGAATCTTAAGCAGACAGCGGAGAGACAGTCTGCATGACACAAGGAACTCCAGCTAATAATAGAACTGGTAGACCAGTCAGTGTGCGGATTGTGTTGGTAAGCCATGGGAAACCCAAAACAATGAGAATGTGCAGTAGGGATTTCCGATCAGAAAAGTCACAGGGAGGGTACTGGCGTGAGCTAGGTACGAGTCAATAACATTTTCATCAGTGCCAGAGTCAACAAGGGCAGATGGGGCACGGACCTGGTTCTGCCAGCCGAGGTTCATACGTAACAGAGGACATGAGTGGATGGAAGGGTTAGTTGGACTCCAGTAATCTCCCACGAGTTCCCCCTTACTCTTCTCTGCTGCTCAGCAAAAGACAGCTTGGTCCTTCCCAACTGCATGAGTTCATCAGAAGGGGGCTGGGTGGTGGAGTAGAAGGTTGAAACTGGTAGCCTGAAGGTGAACAGGTGCCTATGTGAACAGCCAGATAAATGAAGAGGTCCAGGCTGGAAGAGAGTTCCACAGACTGTGGTGACAAGCATGATGGGGGTTTAACAGGCAGGGTCGGCTGAGGTTGGCTCCTCCAGTAAAGACTTGGCCTGGGAGCGGCAAGGTCGCCGGTTCAAGTCCCCGAAACACCAGGTTACTGCCTAAGTGCCCTTGAGCAAGGCACCCCCTACACTGCTTCCCGGGCGCTGTATAAATACCTGCCCACTGCTCCTAATACTAGGATGGGTTAAATGCAGAGAAATTCCTTTTGCTGTACTGTACTTGTGCTGTACACATTTTAATTATTATTATTATTATTATTATTATTATTATCATCACCATACCTCAAAATTGGGCCATGATGCTATCCTGCTGGTCAGCCAGCTGGCGAAGTCCATCTCCAGGTTGATGAATCTGCTATTTCTGTCTGCCAAGGACATTTCCCTGGTTGGTCAGCACTCCTTGGAGATCTGTGTCTGCTAAGTTCATTTTGGTCAGATCGTACTGTAAGGATCAGGTTTCAGGCTCAAAATAAAGAAGTAAGAAATATCCTCATCTTCGTGGTATGAATTGAACCGTAAGCATTTGTGAGCCTGCTGTGGTAACACTACATTCTGTGCAATCTGAAAATGGTCGTTTAGTAACGGCAGTACTGAATAAACCATGAACCTATTTGCAAACATATGTGCTGCAGGTATACAATCATTGCTACTTCAATCATTGAATGAGATGCTGAAAGTGCACAAGTAAACTCTAAAAATAGTGGTTTAGTCATGGTTATACTTCATTTGTAAACATAGCCATGACATTTGATTTGTCAAAATTACAAATCGGTTGCACATTTGCCTGATGCCGTCTCTGCTGTAAGATTTCCTCTTTTCGGTGTATTCTGGCTCAAATAAATATCCGTCATCGCTTCCACTCAGTCCGACTTGGCTGAAGTTATGGATCTCATTTGATCCGATGATCATTGCTGGCAGCCATTGTAAAATGCGGATTCCCAGAAAAAAGCCATTTTGATCCACATAACACATTTCTGTGCAGTTTTTTTCATTTTTATTAGGCAACTTGGAGCTCTTTAAAATATTGATCGGTGGAGCGTTCCTTTAAATACGCAAGGACACATTAAATAATCAACACATAATCAGGGATAATGAGATAAAGAAACAAAAAAACTGAGGACATCTAGGGGAAGAAACTCAGACTGCACAAAGACAAACAGAATAATTCAAGCTTGTGACAATTAATGTCAAGTCAACTGAGATGGGAGGCGGGGGGAGGAGAGGAGGGTGGGGCTTTTCTCCTCCACATCATGTTACTTGCCCTCCACCCCTCTATCCCTCCACCCATTCCTCCAGTCCTCAATGAGCCCTGGCTCACGGTTGTGCAGGCCCCCTGCAGATTAGAGTCATGATTATGAATTTATATGAGTGTTTAAGAGGAGTGGACAGACCGCAATGAATGCTTGAGGGGCCGAGGATTTTAGCTTTTCCTGTGTGTGCGTGGGAGTGTGTGTGTGTGTGTGTGTGTGTGTGGGGGTGTGTGTGTGTGGAGTGGGGTGTGTGTGTGTGTGGGAGTGTGTGTGGGGTGTGTGTGTGTGTGTGTGTGGGGTGTGTGTGTGTGTGGGTGTGTGTGTGTGTGTGTGGGGGTGTGTGTGTGTGGGTGTGTGTGTGTGTGGGGGGGGGGGTGTGTGTGTGTGGGGGGGGGTGGGGGAGAGAGGTGGGTGTTGGAGGATAAATAATGGGAGAGGATTACAAGGGATTTAGCTTAATGGGTGACCGCGGAGGTCAGATGTTACTCTCTGTGTGTTTTTTCTTAAGAAGGGCCAAGATGTAGTCTACTTAGTGTAGGATCAGGGCGCTCATCCTACTGAAAGTGTGAACAAATGACATGTTCAGTGACGTTCGGTTATTAATGTCCCCGGGACACAGGTAGTTTGGACTAATCGTAACGATAAACTGGTGTTTGATGTTATGTGGACACATTTATGGTTGTATTCATATTCATGTTGAAAATGTAGCTGAACATTTAACAAATGGTTCGTAAAAGTATGCATTGTGCGAAATGCTCAGAATATTGTACAGTATATTATATATGTGGATTATAATTATTGGTCATCAATGATTATAATTCACTAATATAATATATATGATTTTAATAAGAATTTGTACATGCTTAATTGGTATTTGCAACGAGTACAATGGAATGCTTATTCCCCATTCCATGGAGGTGGAGCTGATATCTATCATATATACTGCTATACTACTACACTGTTTACACCTTATATACTGTACTGCTGGGTAGTTTCACCTAATATATCATCAGTTATTAGTAGATGTATATTTCGTATGAACATTTTAACTAAAAGTAACTAAAGTTATTAAATAAATATAGTGGGTACAAAAGTACAATATTTGTGAGATCTAGTGGGGTAGAATACAATAGATACAAGATTTATATTAGCCAGTTGTAACAAGTACGTAGGAATGCTTACTCCCCATTCCCTCCCGCAGTTTAAATCTCAAAAACACCATAAAAATAAAAATAATATGTACAATAAAATAAACAAAGAAAGAGCAGCAAAGTGACTCAAATGATATGTACATGTTTTTTAGTTTTTTTGCAAAAATCTTCCAAAAGCATTTAAAGTGCCAGTAGTGCAGCAGCATTATGAATACAGTGCAGTAACTGTGATGCGTCCAGAAAGTCCAGTAAAGTATGTAAGTGTAATGTTATGAAGGTGAAAGTGGCAGCACTCCTAGCAGTTCAGTAGGTCGCTGCCTGGGGATAAAAACGATCCTTGAACCTGGTAGTCCTTGCTGTACGGATGCTTCGCAATCGGCGACCGGACAGTAGGGGGGAGAAGAGATGGTGCCCAGGGTGGTTGCAGTCCTTAGTGATGGACATGGCCTTCTTCCAACATCTGGTCCTAAAGATCTCCTCAATGCATGGAAGTGCACACCCGATGATCTAAAGTAGCCTGCCCTGGCTTATGATCTGATTGACATGAATTGACTTGACACATAATAAACAGTATATATTACATAACAGTCATTTAGCAGATGCGTTTGTCCAAAGCGACTTACAATAGTGTGTTTCAACAAAGGAAGGTAAGAGAACAACTCGTCACCAGAAGTTAAAAGTGCATTTCATTCCTCCAACAAGTCTCCAAGAACTGAGCCAGTGCTCAGGTGAAAGTATGTCATATATTACATGTTTTTAGTCGGGCTCAAGGCCAATGACACTTGACTTCTTAGTTTCTGACAACATTTGACTTGTGACAAACAAAACTATGAGAAAAGTTTAATATAATGGAGTTCATTCACCGATTGTTCGGTGAAAGCTTCTTCCAGCGTCTCCTCTGTGTGGGTGGGGGAGGGGTCGATTAGTGCAGAGGACGGAAGTGGCACATTACATCATTAGCACCTGTCACATTTTTTGCGTACCTATAAATTTAACTTAATCTTAATTGTTCAGCTAATTCCTTACACAATTTAAAATGTGCTTCTTATTCTTGGCTTGGACATGTTAAACACACTGGTCTATTGACTGGAAAATCAAGGCGGGTGAAAATGAATGAGGAAGAAGGTCCGTATTGCACAACCTCTAACCTTTAACAACCTCATTACAGTTCAACTCAGCTCATATACACATGAGTTGGTATATCAAGCACAGTTTTTCACAAACATCGAAGACCAAAGAAAGCCTTTATTTAACAAGACACACTTTTTACGTTCCTATAAATATAACTTAATCTTTATTGTTCAGCTAATTCCTTACACAATTAAAACGTTGCATGTTAATTGCAGCAGGGAGAGCCATTGTTCTATTTAATAGCTATTGATGGAGACCAGAATGTGCTTCTTATTCTTGGCTGAACATGTTTAACATGCTCTCATGAAGTTCTGTCATTCCAAGGCTTGGCAGAAGTTATAGTAGATTGGAATTCATTCCTGGCAGCCATTGTACAATCTTGTGTAGCTGATCAGGCTACACAACAACAAGGCAACTGATTCTCATGGAGCCAAACTCCATGTTGGTTGGTCGGGAGGGAAGATTGTAGAGAGATTGGAGCGCTTGTAGTGGTTTGGAAATGGCTTTTTCGGTCGACCGGCACAGTGGCTTTACCTCATTAACATAAACTGTTTACACCTGCTTAGGGGAAGGTGTCAATATGCAATACGACTTGGTGCAACGTAAGCACTATAGTTTGTGCGGCGCAACCTGTTTTGTGTAAACCCTGACTTAGTGAACACAACTCTATAACTAGACTACGCATGTACTTCATCGTCAACCTGAGTGGATACAGCATGGATCGGCGGCCATGGGACTTGGGACATGGGACCTTATGGGAAGTTTGTAGCCTTGATAAGTGAAATGATATCTCTGCGGCGAGGACTATGACCTTGTCCCAAACGGAACCCTAAGGCCTACGCTCTTCCTTTGAGTCCGCACTTTGGTGACGTATTTCCGGAGGGGCGCAGGTGAGCAGGCCGGTGCGCACCGCCGTGTGAGAGTGCACAAGGGGGTGTAAATAAATAGGGACCTCCTTGCATATGACATCATCCCGTCTTGAATCCTTGAGCGGAGGCGTTCCGCTGTCCCGCGAAGAGACGCTCGTTCTCCGACCGCAGTTTTACAAAACGGAAAGACATGTCGTCGGTCCCCGTTTCAACGATAAACACTAAGTAGATCGTGGTTAAAACCACAAACACATGGGGCTATATTTAGCTACCTCGATTGTTACTCCCTAAGAACATTGTTAGGTAACATTAACGTTACGATTGACGATAAAATTGAATGCGAACTTATATAAAAAAATTGCGTGACTTATTTCTTAAGAATGTGTTATATATATATATATATATATGTTTTATTAAGAAGAGCTAATGAAAATGTTTCGCTGAAACGTCAAGGTAATTTTCTTCGTCATTGTCCCGTACATGCACAAGGAAAACAGCTCAAAAACAACACGACAAATTTAAAGAATTAGGGTAGACACGCGAGAAGGGCGCATGAAGCGCACATAGGGGGCGCTGTTGAGCTAATTGAGAAACGGGACACCCTAAACCTACGAAGGGCACCGTGGGAATGCGCATACGAAGGGCACAAGTCCGCCAGGGTGGGTTGGTACTGGAACACGGATTATGAACACGGGATGGGATGGAAACGGTGACCGGTGGGGGGTCCTTTTATTCTATGATTTCAACACAACCTGGACAACATTATCAAGGAAGAGATGGGGTGCTTAGTTAGTTCCCTGCGTCTGTTCGGATGTGAATGAGTTCAGGTGCAGGACAAAATCATCGCTTTGGCTACTGTTAAACGTATGCGCTTACATAGTTAAAACATTGTTTGTGAATTGCAGCAGGGAGAGCCATTATTAAATTTAATTGCCATTAGACCAGAAGGTGCTTTTAGTTGTCACACTGGTCTATTGACATTGTCTATTGGAAAACAAAAGAGGGTGGAAAGGAATGACGAAGAAGGTCCGTGTTGCACGACCTCTACCCTTTAAGAGCCTCATTACAGTTAAACTCAGCTCATATACACATGAGTTGGTATATCAAGCACAGTTTTTCACAAACAACAAAGACCGATGAAAGCCTTTATTTAATGAGACAATCGAGACGATGACTAATTGCTCTTGATTGAAGGTACAAGTCCAAATCATATTCATTCATTTGTAAACATGGGGTCGCATCCGTCACTGAGAGTGCGAGAGTTTAAAAATATAAAGAACAAAGGGCGGAACAAAACACTCATTCGTTATTTAATTCAACTATTTTTTCTTTCTGTTGTGACAGTTTCCTGCCAGACGTTCTACCGAGGCGTCAGTGATCAGTGTCGTCCACAGCGTTGGATGAGCCTATTTTCCCCCCGCTTGTAGCTAATGTGAAAACCGAGCCGCTGACGGTAATATCAGCCCCCAGCTATATTGCGCGGGACCTTTGACTCTTGTAGGTTCACGATCATTCCCTGTGTTGTTTTTTAGCGCCTCCAAACTGCCACTTAGCCTACGCAGCTGTGGGCCAAATTACTTTCCGAGCGATATTGTTTCAATATTTCTGTTTGTCCGTCTGCCGTCTGAGTGATGGTTTCATTTTGACCGATATTGAAAATACGTTGCGCTGATCAAATTCTGTTCCTGCGAACAACGCGCAAGCCAGCCAGATGCAGTCACAGCCCTGTGTCTCTGCACTTAAACCATAAGGTAACTTCAATCATGACTGCACTTAAACCATAAGGTCATTTAAGCCATTAGTGCACTTAAACCATTAGGTAACTTAAACCATAAGTGCACTTAAACCATAAGGTCATTTAAGCCATTAGTGCACTTAAACCATTAGGTAACTTAAACCATAAGTGCACTTAAACCATAAGGTAACTTAAACCATAAGTGCACTTAAACCATAAGGTAACTTAAATCATAAGTGCACTTAAACCATAGGGTAATTTAAGCCATTAGTGCACTTAAACCATAAGGTAACGTAAACCATTAGTGCACTTAAACCATAAGGTAACTTAAACCATGAGTGCACTTAAACCCTTAGTTAACCTAAACCATAAGTGCAATTGAACCATAATGAACACAGGCGAAAGTAAAGAATAGACAATATTTACCCTCTACGTTCTCATTGAAACATGTCTCTGCATAACGTCGCAATGACGTAACGTTGTCTCATTTAGTAAAAATGCTTTAAATGATAAATAATCACCATTGGTTATAATGTTACTGCAATTTCCAACAAGCCATTTGATGTTATAATTATCAGCTGTGGGTTGTTGTTGTGGTCTAAATGGAAGGCTTTAGGGATTAAGACATCCATACCAAAAGGGAATTTTGTCTACCCTGCTTACTATGGGCACAGGACACAGGATGAGTTATCGGGGTTATTGTCAAGAACAAATTGTCAAAAAAACAATTGTCAATTGTTGTTTTAGTGGTTCACAAGCAAAGCAGATGGTACATGCCAGCGTTTCTCCTGAGTGTGTGT
>CM051017.1:2370200-2382700 GCA_027704905.1 Muraenolepis orangiensis
TGGTGGAGGTAGAGGTGGAGGTGGAGGTGGAGGTAGAGGCGGAGGTGGAGGGGGGTGGTGGAGGTGGAGGTAGAGGCGGAGGTGGAGGGGGAGGGGGAGGGGGAGGGGGGTGGTGTGGGGTAGAGGCGGAGGTGGAGGGGGAGGTGGGTGGAGGTGGAGGCGGAGGTGGAGGCGGAGGTGGAGGGGGAGGTGGGTGGAGGTGGAGGTGGAGGTAGAGGCGGAGGGGGGTGGTGTGGGGTATGCTTTGGGCGCTCGGTTTTTGAGAATGTCTTGGCGAGAGTTGAGTAAAGAAAGACTCACTTCTTGGTTTGCTTTTTGTTGTTGTTTCGTTTTTCCCGCTCCGTTGACGTCCGTCTGCGTGTGAACCAGATCCGCTCCGCTCGTCCTCGCCCACGGCAAAACCGTGGGCCGATCGGTCCACGTCTGCCTTTATTTACTTTATTTAAATTTTTTTTTAATGTTAATACCTTGCATCATGCATCACGCACACACACACCACGCACGCACACACACACACACACACACACACACACACACACACACACACACACACACACACACACACACACACACACACACACACACACACACACACACACACACACACACACACACACACACACACACACACGCACACACACGCGCACACACACACACACATACTTTGATATGCTTTTTCCTATCTTATACATTTAGCCTCCTCTGCTTTCTCTCTCTCTCTTGACGTCTACCCTGAATGCCATCAATAATGAAAACAGCAGAAAAGCTATGAAGTGCGGTCTGGGAGCAGCCGGTCACTAAGCAACACTGCCTTCAGAGCTCGGGGAAAACTTCATCACGCTGTTAGGTGTTGTTGGCGAAGGTGTGAATGACAAACTGAACATGCACCAAATGGTAAATAGACTGGTACATTTATAAAGTGCTTTTAACCTCAAGGTTTGCCTCACTTTCACCCATTCATTCAGCCGACACTGTCTGGCCAGGACTAGTTAGAATCAGGTGTTAGGGTGCCTTGCTCAGGGACAAGGAGGCTAGGGTTAGAATCAGGTGTTAGGGTGCCTTGCTCAGGGACAAGGAGGCTAGGGTTTGAATCAGGTGTTAGGGTGCCTTGCTCAGGGACAAGGAGGCTAGGGTTTGAATCAGGTGTTAGGGTGCCTTGCTCAGGGACAAGGAGGCTAGGGTTTGAATCAGGTGTTAGGGTGCCTTGCTCAGGGACAAGGATGCTAGGGTTTGAATCAGGTGTTAGGGTGCCTTGCTCAGGGACAAGGAGGCTAAGGTTTGAATCAGGTGTTAGGGTGCCTTGCTCAGGGACAAGGAGGCTAGGGTTTGAATCAGGTGTTAGGGTGCCTTGCTCAGGGACAAGGAGGCTAGGGTTTGAATCAGGTGTTAGGGTGCCTTGCTCAGGGACAAGGAGGCTAGGGTTTGAATCAGGTGTTAGGGTGCCTTGCTCAGGGACAAGGAGGCTAGGGTTTGAATCAGGTGTTAGGGTGCCTTGCTCAGGGACAAGGAGGCTAGGGTTTGAATCAGGTGTTAGGGTGCCTTGCTCAGGGACAAGGAGGCTAGGGTTTGAATCAGGTGTTAGGGTGCCTTGCTCAGGGACAAGGAGGCTAGGGTTTGAATCAGGTGTTAGGGTGCCTTGCTCAGGGACAAGGAGGCTAGGGTTTGAATCAGGTGTTAGGGTGCCTTGCTCAGGGACAAGGAGGCTAGGGGGAGCCGGGGGATCAAAACCAGCAACCTACTGGTTGCCACACAACCCGCTCCTGAGCTACCGGAGCCTAACTGGTGGCTTACATCCTGTTTCCTGTCTCCTGTTTCCTGTCCGCTCGGTTAATACACTTAAATAAACAACATGTTGTCCAGTGTGCACCTCAAGTCGGTGAAACTTGAGGTGGAAATCTCTGTGAATAATAGCATGCAAATTGTCAACTAATAAAAAACTGGAAACTGGATGTGTAAATGGGTCTGGTTCTGGCTGTGGGCCAACAAGCTGCATGCCTGCCCCTCGACAACATTCCAACACCATCCAGTAAGACATCGCCAACCCGATAAACAGGATGAGGACAATACACCAGTTTCTAAGATAAAGAACAGAGGGGTGACCACAAAGGACAACACGAGAACCCTCAGGATATTAAACAGAGGGCGATAGAAGGAACCACATATTTCCCATGACAGACGGCTTCCTCTATATCTGGTCCAAGTTGAGCAGGATAATTAGGGTGCCGCTTAGCCGTTCGTATTGATCCCTCACAGATCGATTAGTGATGGCGTATATATTTGTGGTTTTAGTGTTAATGCCGACCTGTTCCAATGCTAAATGAAACCAATTTCCTGTCCAGCAGCACACAAACACACATGGCAGCACGTTATTCGCTATATTCGTCGGGGTTGGATTTTTATTCTATTACCGCTGTCTTATCTTTTGTGTCTCGCATGCCTCACGGATGCTTTTAATCGCCTTCGTCACGCCGCATCGCTTTGACACGTTAATTGCACGTTGTAAACGCCTGGCACAGCGCTGTACCGGACATTAATGCTGTAATTATCTAGTTACGGGCGAAACCGCAAATCCGACGGTTGTAATGGGCCTCTGTGGAATTATGTCTCCCTCTCGTTTTGTTCCTCTCCTCAGGGCCAAGAAGAAGGCCAAGCCGCTGAACCTCAAGATCTCCAGCGCCGTGGGAAGCTGTGAGAACCTGCCGTCGCAGCGCTCTCCGCTGCACAGCGACCGCTCCCTGCGCTCCTTCTTCTTCCCCTCCTTCATCCCCTCCACGCCGCCCGTCCATGCCGCCGAAACGCCCTCCGGGAGTGAGTAACACCCCCCCCCCCCCCCCCCTTTGTTTTCTTCCCGGCCCGCCGACCGTCACACCCTACCTCTGATTTATCTTCTCGTTTCCCCTCACACCCTCTCTTCTTCCTACACCTCCTCTCCCTCCTCCTCCTCCCTCTCCTCCTCCTCCTCTTCCTCCCTCTCCTTCTCCTCGATCTCTCCCTCTCCTCCTCCTCCTCGATCTCTCTCTCTCCTCCTCCTCCTCCTCTTCCTCCCTCTCCTCCTCCTCGATCTCTCCCTCTCCTCCTCTTCCTCCCTCTCCTCCTCCTTGATCTCTCCTCCTCCTCCTCTTCCTCCCTCTCCTCCTCCTCAATCTCTCCCTCTCCTCCTCCTCCTCCTCCTCCTCCCTCCTCCTCCTCTCTCCTCTTCCTTCACCTCCTCCTCCCCATCTACCTCTTCCTCCCCCTCCTCCTCTTCCTCCCCATCCTCCTCCCCATCTACCTCTTCCCCCCCCTCCTCCTCTTCCTCCCCATCCTCCTCCTCTTCCTCCTCCCCCTCCTCCTTCCTGCCTCTTCCTCTTTCGTTTTCAATGAGGGAAAGAAAACCAAGGGTAAATGATATGTACAAACACATACCGGTGGTCACAACAACTTGCCACTTTTCTTCATGCCAAATATGAATCTGTGGTTTTGGGCACGACAATACAACACATTCAAATGCATGGCTTGATAAACATCAGGTATGTGTCTCCCGTGATCCGGTTTGGTATTCAGTCACCGGGTGAGTTTCACGTCTGGAAACTCAACCCTAGTTTTCCCCCTCTGTGCTTCAGTAGCTCATCTTGTCCTCATATCCCAACTCATTCCAGCGTTCTGTCCTGTATATTAACGCTGGCTATCCCCCCAATAAAAAGATCCACACTTTTGGATCTGCATGCACTCATACACGGCTAAAGAACAAATAACAAACATAAATCCATACTTGAATCTAGATAGCGAACGCCAAATATCCAACAGCCGGGCCGACGGCGGTCCGTGGTGGAACATAAACGCCAGGCGAGTGACGAACGACCCGAGACACACGGCGACCCCGGGGGGCGTGTCTCTGCATCCTGGACCCGGCCTTAGCTGTCTCATTACCAACACCGGCTCAGAGAGAGAGAGAGAGAGAGAGAGAGAGAGAGAGAGAGAGAGAGAGAGAGAGAGAGAGAGAGAGAGAGAGAGAGAGAGAGAGAGAGAGAGAGAGAGAGAGAGAGAGAGAGAGAGAGAGAGAGAGAGAGAGAGAGAGAGAGAGAGAGAGAGAGAGAGAGAGAGAGAGAGAGAGAGAGAGGAGAGAGAGAGGGAGAGGGAGAGAGGGAGGGGGAGAGAGAGAGGGGGGGAGAGAGAGAGAGGGAGAGAGAGAGGGAGAGATGGGGAGGCCGAGGAAGAGGCGGATTGAATGCAAAAGGTTGGCTTAGTGAAGGGAGTGAGGAATGGCCAGCACTCCGTAGACCAGGCATGTGCACACATAGACATCACAGGGGGCTTGAGCCCCTGCCCCTTTTCTTCCTCCAGAGAAAGTGCCCTTTTTATGGGATGCTTTTTTATTTTTATTTTTTTAAATAAATTAATATATATCTACTACTGTTTGCGCAGTTTCCCTTTCCAAAAAATATACTGATTGAATAAAAGATAAAAATATCAGGTTGGGAGATCAGACTCTCTCTCTACCCTCCCTCCCTCCCTCCCTCCCTCCCTCCCTCCCTCCCTCCCTCCCTCCCTCCCTCCCTCTACCCTCCCTCTACCCTCCCTCTACCCTCCCTCCCTCCCTCTACCCTCCCTCTACCCTCCCTCTACCCTCCCTCTACCCTCCCTCCCTCCACGTCTGCTGCACAGCGGTGCGGACAGTCATCGCAGTCCCTTCAGACAGGTAGCAGCACCTCCCACCTTACAGTCCCTTCAGACAGGTAGCAGCACCTCCCACCTTACAGTCCCTTCAGACAGGTAGCAGCACCTCCCACCTTACAGTCCCTTCAGACAGGTAGCAGCACCTCCCACCTTACAGTCCCTTCAGACAGGTAGCAGCACCTCCCACCTTACAGTCCCTTCAGACAGGTAGCAGCACCTCTCACCTTACAGTCCCTTCAGACAGGTAGCAGCACCTCCCACCTTACAGTCCCTTCAGACAGGTAGCAGCACCTCCCACCTTATAGTCCCTTCAGACAGGTAGCAGCACCTCCCACCTTACAGTCCCTTCAGACAGGTAGCAGCACCTCCCACCTTACAGTCCCTTCAGACAGGTAGCAGCACCTCCCACCTTACAGTCCCTTCAGACAGGTAGCAGCACCTCCCACCTTACAGTCCCTTCAGACAGGTAGCAGCACCTCCCACCTGTCAGTCCCTTCAGACAGGTAGCAGCACCTCCCACCTTACAGTCCCTTCAGACAGGTAGCAGCACCTCCCACCTTACAGTCCCATGTTATGCCAGCTTTTCTTGGCTTGTTTGAAGGTGAGTGGTGATGAACAAATGACTAAGCTGCCAGTGCCTCGAGTTTACAGCTAATTAGCCAAAAGACAAAAACGAATAAAGTTAACTAAGGTACTAGCTAATGGATAAGTTAGCTCATAGTTTAGCTAAGGCAATTTATCATGGGCATACAGGCTAATGTACAGTACTTGAGGGGACACACTACAGGTGAATACAGTAAAATGTGTATCTAATAATATCATCACAGACGCCACATTGATATGCAAATTAGGCGTTAAGTAGGCCTATGTAAAAAGCGCTAATTTGCATGCATTTACCAAGGCATTGCAGGTGAAAAGTCAAAACATATCACCTCACAACTTCTCCAGATAGTTACTTACGTCAAGTCAGTATTTTCCCCTGAAATGTTATGTTTAAATATGCAGATTAGCTTTAAATCTATTGATGAATTCAGACAGGGTAGTAAAACTAACACCATTTCGTTTTTTGGAAGTTTTCTTTCCATTAGAGTGAAAGAAAACATGGAAGCAAAATAGACCAAAATAACAACATTTACAAGAACATGAAAAAACGATATTTTTTGCCTGTAATGTCCTGCCTTAAACAGTAACTTCATCATTTAGATTGTTGGCTGCTCATTTAATAACTATTAATTTTACTAGTTTGTTGTATGCTGATAGATCTTAATCATTACATGATACAGAGATCCACCCTCATATGTGAAAGGAGGGAATTGTAGTTACACTGAAACTAAGTGCTTGTCAACAGAAGTTATTTCATGTTATGTGTGCGGCAAGTGTAATAATAATAATAATAATAATAATAATAATATATTGGATCATTAATGTATTCAGGCAATTCAGTATTCTATTGCTTGTCTTAACTTTTTGTTTTAAAACATTTTTTTATAAATGATTATGGGAAGTGCCCTTTTTCTCACTTGAGCTCCTGCCCCCGAACATGTCTGAGCACGTCCCTGGGTAGACCTTAAACTAAAAGGCAGTTTGAGTTGAAGTTAGTTGGTAATTGGAAGGGATGGGGTATTTCTACTGCACCATTCAAACACCAGGCTTTACCCAGTGATTTACAAATATACACTACTATGTATAGTAGTGTATATTAGTAGACTATTAGTGATATTTTTCAGTTGTATTCTTAGTTAAAATATTCTGGATGAGTCGGACCTGTAAATAGCGACGTTACAGTCTTCGCGCTAACTGAAAATGAAAGCATGGATGAGTTTTTCCATCAACCCTTGTGATTTTATAATGGTCTTTATGTGGCTATCAAAGCTTTTGCCTTTTTGTTTTCAATGATGGAGATTCAATACAAGCATTTGCTTTATATTATACTGAGCAAATATTATTGTAATATTGCCTCATACTATTATTCACTGATATGCATTATATATCAGTGAATATATTATATATATATATATATATATATATATATATATTGTGGTGGAACATTATGGGATATAATTCACTGTTTGTATTTAGTGCCGGTTAGGAGGGCTTGGGGGGAGCAGACCGCGGCGGTTCCAGGCCGGCGTGGGGACACGGGAGAGTGTTTTTACCACGCGCGGTTCGGGGCCAAGGCGAAGAAGTCGCTCCCTGCAGCTACAAGCCTCCGGGAAACGAGAGGGCCGGCGCTCGGTAGTGGCCCTGAGCATTGGCGGCACGAGCAGGCTGCTCTTCGTTAGCGACAGTGTCTCGGGAAGCCGGTTTCTCTGTGACACGGGTGCTCAGCGGAGCGTGGTTCCTGCGTCGAGGGAGGACGTCGCTCGAGGGGGGCACGGACAGCAGTTGATGACAGCTAATGGCAGCCCTATCCGCACTTATGGCGTGAGGCCGATGTGTTTATGTGTTGGGGGGCAGCGGTTCAACTGGGATTTCGTCATAGCAGACATTTATTTTCCCCTCCTCGGGGCAGATTTTTTATGTGCTCACGGGCTCCTGGTGGACGTTAGAAACAAACGCTTGGTTGATGCCTTGACGTTTTCCTCCCTTGTGTGTACGCTTGGCAAAGCGGCGTACAACGGGCTGTCGGGCTCGCTGTCGGGTGCGGACAAGTACCTCAGGTTGTTGGCTGAGTTCCCGGGCCTGACGCTGCCCACCTTCTCTGCGCCCACTACCAAGCATGGGGTGGAGCACCACGTCACCACTGAGGGACCCCCGGTCTAAGCCAGGGCCCGGCGGTTGAACCCTTCTAAACTCGCAGTAGCGAAGGCGGAGTTCTCAACCATGGAACACCTGGGTATCATCCGCCGATCTGACAGTCCTTGGGTGTCTCCTCTGCACATCGTCCCCAAGCCTAATGGCGTGGATACCACTAGATGCCCATGCATCCCCTGGACATTCCCAAAACGGCGGTGATAACGCCATTTGGTTTGTTTGAGTTCCTGCGGATGCCTTTTGGGCTCAAGAACGCCGCTCAAACATTCCAGCGCCTGATGGATTCGGTGCTGCGGGACTTACCGTTTGTGTTCGTCTACCTGGACGACATAATCGTCATCAGCACTTCTGAGGAGGAACACCTGTCTCACCTCCGGGCCCTTTTCACGAGGCTCAGCCAACACGGGTTGATAATCAACCCTGCAAAGTGTCTGTTCGGGGTGTTTGGCATTGACTTCCTTGGGCACCGCGTCACCAAAGGCGGAGCAGCACCGGAAGGCCGTGAATTTATGGCGTTCGTTGACCACAAGCCGCTCACGTTCGCCATGTCCAAGGTGGCGGAGCCTTGGTCTGCTCGACAGCTTTCCTACATCTCGGAGTTCACCACGGACATCCAGCACGTGGCTGGCAAGTCAAACCTGGTCGCAGATTGCCTCTCCAGGGTCGTCATCGGGGCCGTCCAGTTGGGCCTCGACTATACCCGCATGGCAATGGACCAGGTCACGGACCCCAGCGTCCAGGCCCTGAAGGGGGCTGATGTGGGGCTGCGCCTGGAGGATGTGGTTTTCGGCGACGCGGGCATTGCTCTCCTGTGTGACGTCTCCACGGGCCAGCCGCGCCCGGTCGTTCCCACCAGCTGGAGGCGTCCTGGCGGGAAGCCTTCGGTGCGGATGGTGGCCGCGGAATTCGTCTGCCGGGGGCTCAAAAAGGACGTGAGGGCTTGGGCCGGCACGTGTGTGGCTTGCCAGCGTGCTAAGGTGCACCGCCACACGAAGGCCCATCCATCCATCCATCTTCTCCCGCTTATCCGTAATTGGGTCGCGGAGGTAGCAGCTTCAGCAGGGGACTCCAAACTTCCCTCTCCCTGGCAACATCGACTAGCTCTGACTGGGGGATCCCGAGGCGTTCCCAGGCCAGCGTGGAGTTGTAATCACCCCACCTGTACCTCGGTCTGCCCCGTGGTCTCTTCCCAGTTGGATGTGCCTGGAAAACCTCCCTCGGGAGGCGACCAGGAAGCATCCTTACTAGATGCCCGAACCACCTCAACTGGCTCCTTTCTACACGAAGGAGCAGCGGCTCTACTCCGAGTCTCTCACGAGTGACTGAGCTTCTCACCCTATCCCTCAGGGAGATACCAGCCACCCTCCTGAGGAAACTCATTTCGGCCGCTTGTATTCGCGATCTCGTCCTTTCGGTCATTACCCATTGCTCATGGCCATAGGTGAGGCACACCTACACACGAAGGCCCCCCTGGATAAATTCCTGGTGCCTGAAAGGAGGTCCTCCCAGGGTTTTTCCTACCTCCTAACTATGGTGGACAGGACGACCCGTCGGCCGGAGGCGGTCCCACTCGCGTCGACAGCGGCGGCTGACATAGCCCGGGCCTTCATTACGACATGGGTGTGTCGTTTCGGCACCCCTTCGGACATTTCCTCGGACTGCGGTTCACAGTTCATGTCCGAGCTCTGGAACGCTGTGGCCGGGGTTTGGGGGTTAAGCTCTTATCACCCTCAGGCCAACGGTCTCTGCGAGCGTTTCCATCGCTCCATGAAGGCGGCCCTCAGGGCTGGGCTGACGGACGGTAATTGGGTCGACAAGCTGCCTTGGGTTATGCTGGGCCTGAGGACCGTGCCTAAGCAGGATCTGCGGTGCTCCACGGCTGAGATGGTCTACGGTCAGCCACTGAGGGTTCCAGGGGATTTCCTCCTCAACGCATCGGCCCCCTGGTCGGCGACGGCCCAGCGAGTTTTCCTGCAGGACGCCGCTAAGGCCTTTGCTCCGATCCCCACGTGTTCATCCGGCACGACGCTCACAGAGGCCCCCTGCAGCCTCCTTACGACGGGCCTTTCCGGGTTTTGGAACACGGGGGCAAGCACTTGGTGGTCGACCTGGGTGGCAAAGCCGACCATGTCTCGGTGGACCGGGTGAAGGCTGCTCACCTGGACTTGGACCAGCCGGTGGTGCTGGCACGGCCTCCGCGACGGGGTCGCCCCCCGGCCTTGACCCCTGTCACCGAATTGGGGCCTGCGGTTCCAGTCCCACCTTTCCCAGCGGCCGCCCCTGTAGAGGTCGCCTCCCCGGCTCCCGTTCTCCGGAGTCGTGGTGGTCGGCCTGTCGTTCCTCCCCGCCGCACAGACTTTGTGTATGGGTGAATTCTGGGGGGGCTTGTGTGGTGGAACGTTATGGGACATAATTCACCGTTTGTATATAGTGTGTGTTGCACCACGGGCCGGTTAGAGAGCGGACCGTGTTGTTGTTGTTGTTGTTGTGGTGGTGGTGGTGGTGGTGGTTGTTGTGGTGGTGGTGGTGGTGGTGGTGGTTGTTGTTGTTGTGGTGTGCTAGCTGGACAGTAGCAGGTAGCAGAGGTGTTTCCCCTTTTGTCAAACCTAATGGAAAATAAAGTGTGGAGTTCCATACTAAACACGCCGCCTCCGACTCCCATTCATCGGCTCTACAATATATATATATATTTATGCATTAGTGGCTGTGTGGACGTGGTAGGGGCTACTAGCGCCATGAAACTTTCCACTGAAAGCTGACCTTTTCTGTGTTTTTAAATGTGTTTTTCCTATGAACTATCTGCAGTAGGGATGCTCCGATCAATCCGCAGCCTATTATCGGCCAATATTCACTTTAAACCGATCGATCGGATCTCTCAAAAACAGCCGAAGAGTTGATCAGATGACGCAAATGACATAGTCGGTGCGTGCATCTGGTAAATACAGATCGATCATATTGGGCTCCTGGATTGTTTTATTTTATTTTGAGTGGGTATGATTGCTCAAACGATGTGTGCTTTATCTCGTAGTGCCGCTTCACATTGCATAGTCATAGTCGCCAAGGAACAAATGGGTTACTGGGTTTGAACTGCCCTTTCTGTTTTTAGAGCACTCCATGTGACATTACTGACTGAGATTATTGACTGTTTCTCTCTCTGTTTCTGTGTGTGTGTGTGTGTGTGTGTGTGTGTGTGTGTGTGCGTGTGTGTTGTAATCTGCTCGCTCACTGACTGCAGCGATTTGATTGGTTGAGTAGTGTCACGTGAGATGATATTCTTCGGCAATGCATTTCAGAATAGTGACTATTATAGCTGTAAATAGTAATTAAATATATAATACGACACAATATATGGTTACCGATTGCCGATTGCCGTATCGGTTGATTCTGATTCCAGTGATCGGCGACTGGCGATCGGCTCCAAAGCCCTGATGGCTGCAGCCCTAGTCTACAGTTAGATGTTCTGGTTAGAAACACCTTTTTTACACTTCTAGCACTTGTAGCGTATTTAAAATGAATCAGTCGTCTACAATTATTTCACATTGTGTTTATAGATTTTCAGATAATCAAACAAACAAAAATCCCTTCCAATATGCAGTATATCCGAAATATATAAGCTACTTTCTGGTAAGAAGCTGTTGATTCTGTGTATGTATCGGACAAAAGGTTAAAGTCAGTTTCATCAGTTTAACAGTAACTTACCGTCTTGTCAGTGGCAAATGTTTTCGAATATGAAACTAACTTCACTTTCTTGCTTAAACGAACAGCACACGCTATTAGTATTGAATCTTCCTTATGTTTACATCAAGGATAATTATATTGAGATAATTATTGGTAATTTTTAATCAGCGTTTTATAGCCCAACTCTAGTGGTAGGTGTGTATGAACTTAGGCACATAATCATGGATGTATTTAGATAATTATCTTCCGTTCTTCAGTTAATTTGATTCCAATAAAAGCAATAGTAGCGACTTGCATGAAGAAGCATTTAATTTCACATGTGTAGGTGTTGTTGTACCTTGGCTTCTGTGTACGAGCAGAGGGAGGAACAATTAATACCTATGGAGAAGGTATCATACCATATCATACCATACCATATCATCATCATAATCAATTAATACCTATGGAGAACAATTCAATGTGGGCTGGTGAAACTCAGCTTGACACATTTTCATTTTCATGTTTGACATTCTTCCTGGGCTTCCTGTGACCTATGTATATCACATATGCTTGATGTGTGTGTGTGTGTGTGTGTGTGTGTGTATATATATATATATATGTATGTATATCTATGTATGTGTATACAATATTAAGTGGTTAATATCGACAACATAGGTCTGCAGCAGCGGCATGCGGCAGTTAGTCAATGCGTTTTTTCATTTTCAGACAATCCAGTGTTCACAGGGACAATCATTTACTTTTCACTCCACTTTCTTCCGCAACCATTAACATGAGGTCTGCGATTTCTATGCATGCTTACGCAAACCACAGAAATGAATATAGCATTACCGTGTTGTAGTTCAGTTTGGGTCTATTGGGGCTATTTTGGACTTTCACTGAGTCTATCTCAGGGTTTATTCCAACATCCCGTTGGCACCAGAGAAGAAAGAGTGTCCAGAGCCATTAGCTGTAGACTAGAGCATCCTCCTGTTGCCAAGCGCCCAGGTGCTTCTCTGCTGGTTCTGGTTCCACCACTATTCTGCGCTGCTTCCTGTGCAAGCAGGTGGGCATGCATTCATACATGTATTAATATCTTGAGTTTCTGTGATAATTACAATCTCCTCACTGCAATGATTTGTATCAGTGGAATGTGACAGATAGGATAGCTTGATACGCTAACAATGTGTGTGTGTGTGTGTGTGTGTGTCTGTGTGTGTGTCTTTGACAGCCCAGTATTCTGCAAAAAAGGTTGCACAGCATTCAGCTGTTGCCATAGAAACTGTGCCAGCAACAGGGTTGTCTTGTTCCAGGGAGGACTTGGCTCTCTCTCTCTCTCTCTCTCTCTCTCTCTCTCGCTCTCTCCCGATCTTAAATCCAATCTCTTCTGACCTCAGATCAGTGCTCACGTGTGCCTAAACACATGCATATATGGC
>CM051017.1:2385200-2405200 GCA_027704905.1 Muraenolepis orangiensis
ACTTCCTCCTTCCTATTGAGTTATCGTGCTGATTCGCTCTAATTGAGCAGACACGAGCAGACACTGGGCCTCTGGAGGGATGGTGGAAGTAGGGGAAGAGGTGGTGGTGGTGGTGGTGGTGGTGGTAGTTTGATTCCCCGGCTCCTGCTAGCCAAGTGTCGAGGTGTCCCTGAGCAAGACACCCTAACTCTGACTGCTCCTGGCTGGAGACTTGACTTTGCGCTTTGAGTGGCTGCACTGGTTAGAAAAGCGCTATATAGATGCCATATTGGTGGTGGTGGTGGTGTTGGTGGTGGTGGTTGTACTGGTGGTGGTGGTGGTGTAGGTGGTACTGGTGGTGGTGGTGGAGGTGGTAGTGCTGGTGGTGGTGGTGGTGGTGGTGGTGTA
Source organism: Muraenolepis orangiensis (assembly GCA_027704905.1). Lineage (NCBI taxonomy): Eukaryota > Metazoa > Chordata > Actinopteri > Gadiformes > Muraenolepididae > Muraenolepis > Muraenolepis orangiensis. The sequence continues at coordinate 2,385,588 of CM051017.1, forward strand.
GGTGGTGGTGGTCGTGGTGTATGGTGGTGATGGTGTAGTTGTACTGGTGGTGGTGGTCGTGGTGTGTGGTGGTGGTGGTGGTGGTGTAGATTGTACTGGTGGTGGTGGTGGTGGTGGTGGTGTAGGTTGTACTGGTGGTGGTGGTGGTGTAGGTGGTGGTGGTGGTGGTGGTGTAGGTGGTGGTGGTGTACGTTGTACTGATAGTGGTGGTGGTGTAGGTGGTGGTGGTCGTGGTCTATGGTGGTGGTGGTGGTGGTGGTGGTGTAGGTTGTACTGGTGGTGGTGGTGGTGGTGTACGTTGTACTGATAGTGGTGGTGGTGTAGGTGGTGGTGGTCGTGGTCTATGGTGGTGGTGGTGGTGTAGGTTGTACTGGTGGTGGTGGTGGTGGTGGTTGTTCTGGTGGTGGTACAGGTGGTACTGATGGTGTAGGTGGTGTAGGTTTTACTGGTGGTGGTGGTGGTGGTGGTGGTTGTTATGGTGGTGGTACAGGTGGTACTGATGGTGTAGGTGGTGTAGTTGGTACTGATGGTGTAGGTGGTGTAGGTGGTGTAGGTGGTGTAGGTGGTGTAGTTGGCACTGATTTGCGGTTTGACTGCATGCACTCGTTAGCGATTCACAGTTTAGTTGGACATGGGACCGGTTGGGCAGGAACACTTTGTCCAACTTTAAATGAATCAACCTGTAAAATACCAAAGTTAATAGTCCCAAGCGACTAATTCAAAGATGAACGTTGTAACTGGAATGTAATCCGGAACCTTTGATTGCTATGCAGCAGAAATATAAACGTTTGTTTTCCATTGACACTCATACAGGAATGCTCTTCAATGTGGGTGCTTTGTCAACTGTAATTACTCCCAGCATCTAACAACATCTCATTATTTAGTGATAGAATCTTCTGCAAATAGACCAGGAGACGTCGTCGGTGCCTGTGGCGTGTCTTCATGAAGGGAAGATGAACCTCATGAATAAATACACAGGCCTTCCAGAGGCCTACGGAGGAGTTGTTAGTTAGTACAGGACTCACCCGTCACATTTGAAGTTAAAGACCTTTGCTAATAAACTCTCTTGAGCCTCAAAGCTAAATTAATTATGTTTTGCGAATTGACCTAGCAGTAGTTCCTCTTACCTTACTCGTGCCGTTACAAAAGTCAAAATACAGATTTGAAAGGTGAAATGCACGGGAAGGCAACAACTTAATAACTTAATCTCCAGAGGATCTACGTGAATCAGGTTCTTCCTGTGGCACCTTGGTGTGTTTATCATAATTGCTATGTTGTTATTAATGCTTTGAAGGCAGTGAACTGATGGACGAAACTCATGAGTGATTCATTAAACTAGGTTGGAATGTGTCTTGTGCAATTGAATGGTGTCATCAACGACTGATTAGATTGATTAATGACTGACAGCTCAGATTGGCAGCATTATGTCTGTTTAACCTAAATATAATGTGATTTATTACTATTACTATTACTACCACTACGACTATGATCACATTAGTAGTAGTAGTAGTAGTACTATTAGTATTAGTATTAGTTTTAGTTTTAGGATTATTACTACAACAACATGAGGATTAAAGGGACATCAGTCTTGTCTGTCAATCAGCCATTCTCTCTGCTCTGTTTGGACAGCTCATTAGGTCGCCGGGTGCTGCACCATTGCTGTGTCTGACCCATCAATCATGCCAATCTATATCCCCCCCCCCCTGTGTGGTGTAGGCAGCCTGCTTTCACCCCCCTCCCTAATGCAGCAGAGACTGCATTAAGTACTGGCTGCTCCGCCACCGTCCACCCAGCCGCTAATGGAGCATGCGGATGCAAATACCCTTTGAAGTGTGACTCCCCTTACAATGGTGTACCGATCGCCCTCCTCCTCTACCTCCTCTTTCTCCTCCTCCTCCCATACAGACGGACAAACACACACACACACACACACACACACACACACACACACACACACACACACAGCCAGCCACACTGGAATACTTGCAAAACGATCCGCTGGCTGTCCGTATTTAACATGCGAGCTCCTCTGGCCGTGTTAGTCAGAGGCTGGCGGAGGTTGACATTTACAGGTAGCCAGAGGAGAGGTTCCAGGAGCCCTTTATAGCACAGCGGTCTTCGGTTGTCCTGCTGGTAGTTATGACAGTAGGACTGCATTAGGATGATCTACCTCGGATACCAAATGAAAACACTGTGTTCACGTCACATCGGATGAATAACAACGCCAACAGCCCCGCTTGGATTCATCTCAAAGTACTTATCCAACCACCCACTCACCCATTCACTCATCCCATCGTCCATCCATCCTCCCCTCCCCTCCCCTCCCCTCTCCTCCCCTCCCCTCCCCTCCCCTCCCGTCCTCCAAACTCACTCTTTGGTACAGTAGGATGGTGCGGTAGGATAGTGTCACGCCACGGTTTCTTTAGGATCAATAAACATAAGCCGCTAGGTTTCCAGCAGCACGTGGAAACATAAACAAGGCAGTAGCGTCTGCTGTATGAAATAGGATATCAAATGGTTATTTAAACACAACTGCGGCAAGGAATACACAGATGAGCAGCATGTGCAACTGGAAGTGGGTGCCTTAACAAGACGGTAAACGATAGTCTTAAACGAGACAGAACCCCTTTTTAGTTCTGTTTTAGTTACTTTGTGCAAGATAACCAAAAATATAACGTACAGCTAGCACAGGATTGATAGGATGCTGGATCATAGTGATCGTTAGTCAAATATTGAACAGACTCCAAGATTAGTGAACAGAAGAAAGGACATTTCCACTGCCCCTAAAATGACAACAATTTGTATAGCACCGGCAGTGCTTAAAAAACATGCAAGAATAGAATTATGTTCCAAAATGATGTTTAAATGTAAGACGTGTTTCTGGATCTCTTTGAACTAGCAAGTTTTTCTTCCACATAGCAATGCAAGTTATTCTTCGGTTGCTGGGGCAGGTTGTAACATCCTCACCTTAAATAGGGTGTTCCATGCTTTTGTTAGTATTAATTTAGGGTCATAGACTAATATAAATGGAATCACAATTATACAAGAGGTCCATGGACCTGGTGCCATGGACACCATGTGCATGGACCTGTTGTACAATTCTGTTTTAGTGTGTGTTAGTACCTGACCGCTCTGGTCAGGGTGAGCCGCTCAGATGCCTTTGTCTGAAGGGTGAAATGGAAACCTGGCTGATTTCACCCTGCAGTTCTCTGGGCCGGCTCCTCCTAGCAAAAACTGTCGAGGTGTCCTTGAGGAAGACCCTAACCCTAACTGCTCCCCGGGCGCTGTATGAATAGCTGCCCACTGCTCCTAATACTAGGATGGGTTAAATGCAGAGAACACGTTTCACTGTATGTCTTCATGTATGTGACCAATAAAGAGGATTCAATCCTCATGATTTGTTGTGTGTTGTTTGTTGGGCACCTCCTGTAAAGTAATGTTAGGCAAGGATAGCAACATGCTGCGGTGTGAGGCAGGAGTCGTGACGCTGTCAGGTGTGATGTGTTTTGTGTTATAACAGAACAAAGGTAACCTCAGGGGCTGCGAGCAAAGCATAATCCTCTCACCTGCCATCTTACCCCCAACTCACCAACGTCATCGACACCGTCCAATGACGCCCCCGTCCAACCTCCTGGTCACCTATTCCCTTACCTTCAATCCATCCTCCTGGCCACCTATTCCCTTACCTTCAATCCATCCTCCTGGTCACCTACCGCCCACCCATCCTCCATGCTCATGTCTGACCCCCGGTGTCCCCCCCCTCTCTCTCTCCGCAGACACGCTCTCAGTGCCTCGCTGGTCCCCACAGATTCCCAGGAGAGACTTTGGAAACTCTATTAAACACAGGTAGGTGGTGTTAAACGTGAAGTCATCGCTACAGCACAGCCGTCCAGCTTGTGGGCTGTTGAATAACAAGGGCCATTGTTTCATACAACCTATTGGTTCTAGGGGCCGGCAGGATAGCTCAGTCAGTTAAGACTTGGCTTGGGAACCGGAAAGTCGCTGGTTCAAGTCCCCGAAAGTCCACCTGGGCACAGCCGAGGTGCCCTTGAGCAAGGCACCAGACCTTGTGTATAAAATGGCTGCCCACTGCTTCTAATACTAGGATGGGTTATATGCAGAGAAACACATTTCACTGTGTGTGTGTGTGTGACCAATAAAGAGGATTCAGTCCTCCAGATTTAGATTTGATGCTCAGAATATCATATTTCCTTGTGTAAGACAGTAGTTTTTATTCTCTTTGCATATTTAAAATCATCCCTATGCTTCAATACAGACTCATGGCTTTCGTTGTGGAGATAACCGTGAGTTTGGTGCAGTGTTATGGCCGTAAACACACACACAGACACACACACAGGGGCTGAATCAGATCCCATCTCAGAAGCGGGACCTAATGAAAATGTTTGACCTCTGTCGTACTGTATTAGTCTAACCTGCCGCTATCCAGCCCAACCCGTAAGCCAGTAGCCGGTAATACACGCTAGCAGTTCTGGACGCTGCCCAGAGAATGTACCCAGGAGCTCGGAGCAGAGCAGAGCCTGTTTCCAGAAAGTTGTGGTGTGGGTGTATTGAGTTATTAGGCTGCTGAAAATCCAAAAGCCCAAAACTCCCTCCCACGGTCAAGTCAATAATATTGACTTGATGGGGCGCAGACATACAGAACATACTTTAGCAGGAGCCTTGGTCACTGAGGTGAATCTAAGTCTTTGTTCGGCGAGGAATGTTCCGTTTGGCGAAGAATGCTTGACGCTAGAACGATGACGATGTCCATAGATGACGTCCTGCTGTTGAACACCATGTCCTTGTCCTAACCTGGATGTTCTGTTTGTCTTTTGGCACACAGGTTTTCCACAAAGTACTGGATGTCACAGACATGTATAGTTTGTGGCAAGGGAATGCTGTTTGGACTGAAATGTAAAAACTGCAAGTATGTTTCAAGGCGTCATTCAATTCAATAGCCGCACGATATGAATCCACTTTGCTTGTTTTTGACCTGAATAACCCCCCGAATCAAGGTGTCGTTTTTAAACCTTCGACTTTCATAATCATTCAATCAGTCGTGCTCTGAAGTTTGTCCAGCCACTGTCCTCACAGGGCTGGATCCATTCTGCTGTGCGTATGTGTGAGAGTGTGTTTAACGCTGTCACGTGTCTCAGGTTGAAGTGCCACAATAAATGCACCAAAGAAGCCCCTCCTTGTCACTTACTGATCATACAGCGAGGCGGCCCGGACTCGCTCAGAGGTAATGCTACAGGTAACCAATGCGCTGTTCTACTCTACTCTTCTCTATGCTTGTGTTTTTGTTGTCAATTGAAAACCCTTTTAGGGGTTGGATTGAAGCGTCTTAATACCCCCAGTGCATCCGTGCAGGAGTTGGTTAGAAACCTCTACGACGGTTCGTCTGGGATGAGGGGAATGACTCACCAATTATACCCAAGCACTTTTTAATGAACATCTAACACCTTATTTTCGAATGGATGAATCTGGTCAATTAGGCATTGTAACTAAATGTGACTGACTGACTGCAAGGAGAAGGAAAATCGTCGGTTGATCAGATTTATCAAAATTAATGAATTCTCTCCTTTTTCTTCCCCGTCTTGCTTTAATTTTCCTGCCAAATAAGATCACCAAGGGACGACTCAAGGTAAAAGAAAAACACCTTTATCATTAGAGATCCCCCCGCTAACCGAAAGAGCGATCGTCTGCTAACGACGTGGCGCTCTTAATGACAAATGCTTTTTTAAACCTCATCTTTTTCTCTCACAATGTGTGTGTGTGTGTGTGTGTGTGTGTGTGTGTGTGTGTTTTTCCCACGATAACGAATGGGTGTCGTGCGAGCGGGGGAACAGTTTGCTCATTTCTCAAGCGGCGGCGGGCGACTTCCTTCCTCCCGCTAAGCGACGTCGCCCGCCAAGCTCCATTGTTTCCCTCCTTAAGTTTTTTTTTTTTTTCTTTCGTTCTGTTTTCTCCTTTTTGATGTTCTTCTGATAACTCCCCACCCCCCCCCCCCCCCCCCCCCCCGCCTTTGCACAGCTCGCTTGGTACGGACGGAATCGGTACCCTGTGACATCAACAACCCCCTCAGGTACACCGACCTGCACATCAGTCAGACCCTGCCCAAAACCAACAAGATCAACAAGGTGAGGATGAGGAGTCATGATGAATGATGATTTGTACATGATTTGAATAGTGCAGTAGTGCAGCAAAAGTATGATCATGTAATGTAATGCCTATCATCACATGACAATGTGATGATAGTGGCAGAACCCCTAGCAGTTGATGAGGTCATTGCCAGACCACGGCAAACGCCAAACACAGAGTCTTCACGTGGTGCCGCTTTCCATTTTCCATTTTTCATTTGCCGTCTTCAATGTCTTCGTATTGAGTATTGTCTGTGTGTCACCCAGACACACGCTGTCTGTGAGTGTGTTTGTTTGTGTGTGTGTGTGTGTGTGTGTGTGTGTGTGTGTGTGCGTGTGCGTGCGTGTGTGAATACAACCTGTTTTTTCACCCATGTTCCATAACACTTTAAAACAATAACACATTTCTCATAAACGACTTGTCAGCTGCCATGGCAACCTGTGAATATATATCGTGACACGTGATGTTGTTTCTTCAGCGCGGTTCATCAAGAATGTTTTTTGACGAGTGAAATTGTTGTGAGTCTCAGGTCGTCAAGTGAGGCACATCTCCTCTCAACCGAAACACAAAACGTTTTATCGGTTCACACACATGAGACTATGCATTGTGCTGTACCCTATATATTTAGATATTATATATCTCTATAAGGAGAGGCCTCTCATAAGCATCCATCTCCAATCATCTCTCCGTAGGATCACATTCCAGTACCTTATCAGCCCGACTCCAGCAGCAACCCGTCCTCCACCACCTCGTCCACTCCCTCCTCCCCGGCCCCGCCCCTGCCCAGTAGTGCCACGCCCCCTTCCCCCCTACACCCCTCCCCGCAGTCGGCACGGCAACAGAAACAGTTCAACCTGACAGGTAGGGTACCTGAGGTGTTGTCTTCAACCCCAAATCTTGGGGTTGTTATTTGAGAAATGCTTGAACTCGTTAAAGCACATTTCAATTTTGAGTATGATTGTTCCAACTCTGTCTTTCTGTCCTCCGCAGCCTCCAGTTACTTAAAATACAAGCAGCAGTTCATCTTTCCAGGTAAGAGGCTCCTAATTGGCTGTTATCCTTACCCATCCTGCCCTGGGGCCACGCCACCGTGAAAATGAGGTGTAGAGCTATTGTTAAATATTTTACCTTTCCTGACCTTTGCCTGCCTTTTAACCTCCACAGCCAACCTAAACACACACACACACACACGCACACACACACACACACACACACACACAGACACGCGCGCGCAGACGCACGTACGCACACAGGCTATATTCAGTCATCAGCAGAGCCATTATGCAGAAAACACGGGGCAATTACGAGTGAGAGAGAGAGAGAGAGAGAGAGAGAGAGAGAGAGAGAGATAGAGATAGAGAGATAGACAGAGATATATAGTGAGAGAGAGATAGAGATATATATATAGAGAGAGAGAGAGATAGAGAGATATATATATATAGAGAGAGAGAGAGAGAGAGAGAGAGAGAGAGAGAGAGAGAGAGAGAGAGAGAGAGAGAGAGAGAGAGAGAGAGAGAGAGAGAGAGAGAGAGAGAGAGAGAGAGAGAGAGAGAGAGAGAGAGAGAGAGAGAGAGAGAGTAGTCCGATGGTCTACACCGCATCCAACTGCTTCCTCCCGTCACTTGCGTTACTAAACCACATTTGCTGCATCGTTGGTTGGTGCCTCGTCCTCTATATATTATATACATTATTATATATAATATAATATTATTATATATATTATCATGTTATTATCTGTCTCAATGTCCATCTGAAGCCATTAGGTATGTATAGCTCATAATGCCAGCTCAGAATCAATGAGTGTGTGTGTGTGTGCGTGTGTGTGTGTGTGTGTGCGTGTGTGTGTGTGTGTGTGTGTGTGTGTGTGTGTGTGTGTGTGTGTGTGCGTGCGTGTGTGTGTGTGTGTGTGTTAACTTGGACCGCCCCCCCCCTCTCCTCAGACGTGGCGCCCGAGGCTCCGCCCAGCAGGGCCCCGCAGGTCATCCTCCATCCTGTCCTGTCTGAGCACGGGTGAGCAGGAGGAGGGGACGTGCATGAGAACGTGCATCCCTGTCGTCCCCGACAACGCCTGTCCTGCCGTCTGGACGTCTGCCCACCACCCGCATGTTGTCGCTCTGTTTCTCTCGTCGACCGCACTCCTGCTCCCCTACTCTCTATTCCCACGGCCCCACTCTCTCTCTCTCTCTCTCTCTCTCTCTCTCTCTCTCTCTCTCTCTCTCTCTCTCTCTCTCTTGCTCTCCCCCCCTCTCTCTGTCTCTATCTCTCTCCCCCCCTCTCTCTTTTTTTCTCTCTCTTGATGTCTTTTTATCTGCTCTCTCTCTCTCCATCTTTATCTATCTCCATCATTCTCTATCTCCATCTCTCTCTCTTTCTCTCTCTCTCCCTCCGTCTCCACCTCTCACACTCTCTCTCTCTCTCTCTCTCTCTCTCTCTCTCTCTCTCTCTCTCTCTCTCTCTCTCTCTCTCTCTCTCTCTCTCTCTCTCTCTCTCTCTCTCTCTCTCTCTCTCTCTCCCTCTTTCTTTCTTTTTATATCTGTGTGTCTTTCGTTAGCCAGAGAGGAGGCCGGTCCAGAGAGTTATTGGAGCACAGATATTTGGGTGATAATTTGAGTGTGTGTGATGCGGCTGACGTGAGGGCTAATGTTAGCGTGGCCTCAGTTCACGCTACAGTTGGGATGCCAAGTGGATTTGCGCTCCCTCTTTGAGGAAGCTATTGGTCATGGGGGGGGGGGGACGACGACGACAACATCAACAACAACAACAACAACAACAACAACATCGACGGGACATAGAAGGACAACATGCCTTTCGACCCAAACGTTAATTCCATTAGAATCTCAATCTCTTACCAGAAAAAACAGGTCAAGAGAGGGCCGATTCATCGGCCCGATGGTCAATTGTTCTGAAATACGCCAGAGACTCTAAAGGCTTAATCAATAGTGAATAATGCCCTAGGTCGGAGGCAAATATGTTGGAGGCAATTATGTTGTTGGAATTGTATTTGCTTATATTTAAAGCATGTCAATCAAGGTCCACATAATATCTTCATTAGGTATAATAATAATATTAATTGAAAAACAATAGGTATCCACAGATTCTCTGTGAATACCTAATAATAATAATAATAATAATAATAATATTTTTGTAGTATCATATCAATATTGAGTCACTCTCCAAGCCTCTATTGTGCTGTCTGCCGGGTCCCCATTAAATCATCAGTACTCTTATACGGCAATGGTGCCTTACCATACCAAGTAATACAACACAACAAACACCTCCGCACCCTCCTTTACCTACGGCAAGCCATTTGAGACATTTATGCCCGTGTTGAATTCAAATGATGGATGGACGTTATAAGCTAGCGTGGGCAGTTAGCATTGTGTGCTGTTGTCTATCTGTATAACAAACAGGAAGGAGTATCCCAAATCACCTCAATTATGCCATAAACTTACTCCAGTAAGTCCAAGTCTACCAAAATGAACATCATATTACTAACTAAAAAAGCCTATATATATATATGTATATATATATATATTTATGTAGATTAATGTATATGTATATATATTATCTTACGATTCACCAACCACTGGATGTCTTTAGCTTTTAAATGTCTTAAATGTGCTTAACATCAAACGCATCAACCTGACTACCTGCATATGACTTAGGGACTCCTCAACAGTGGTCATTCAACACCTGTCTCGAAGCTTAATCGCTCACTTAGTAACTTGTTGTGGTTGTTGGCACCCGTCTGTCTGTCTGTCTGTCTGTCTGTCTGTCTGTCTGTCTGTCTGTCTGTCTGCACCTGCAGAGGTGTGTGTCACTCAGCGGAAGGCAGCTCTTTGTTGAGACAGGCCGGGTGGGGTTGGTGTCTTCCTGTCCCGTGGAGCCAGATTCTTTAGTTGATTGTTTATTTGTCTCGGATGTCACAAAGTTCCCCCAAGCGGCCGTACCGATGCCTTAAACCAGGGGTTCCCAACCTTTTTTGTGCCACGGACCGGCAGATACATGAAAAAAATCTCACGGACCGGTTGTCAATTTTCGCGGACCGGTTGTCAAAGTGTGTGTCAACACACACCCCTAACAAAACGGCAGGGCTCGATTTCAGTATAAACGCGCATGTACGCGCAGCGCCCGTAACACAAACCCCGGCTCGTTCGCGACCGACACGTCACTAGCGCGTAGTCTCTTTAGTAGCGCGTGCAACTGAGAGTCTCTCGTTATGCCGCCGATATATATTTAATCTATATATATAGATTATACCGCCCATATATACCGCTATATAATCTCTATATATAGATTATACCGCCCGCCGTTCACCTATACTCAAATGATTTGAGTCAAATATGATGATAAACACACAGCTGTTTCGCGGCCCGGCAGTAACACCTCCACGGCCCGGTACCGGTCCGCGGCCCGGCGGTTGGGAACCCCTGCCTTAAAGGGTGCCGCTGGACTGGTTTCTTCCAGGCCTCACCAAAAAACACCCTCTCCCATTCTAATTCAAAAAAATGACAAGATACAAGATACAAGATATTTTTATTGTACATTTGCAACAGGTACATTGGAATGCTTCCTCCCCATTCCCTCCCACAGTATACATCTCCAAAACAATACCATAAAACTAATATATACAATAAAAATTAACAAAAAAAGAACAGCAAAGTGACTGTTAAATGATATGTACATGTGTTGAATGTACATGTTTTTAGTTTTTTTACAAAAATCTTTAAAAGCATTTAAAGTGCCAGTAGTGCAGCAGCATCATGAATACAGTGCAGTAACTGTGATGAACTCCATCAAATTCCATCAAAGTATGACAGAGTAATGTTAATGACAGTGAAATTGGCAGCACTCCTAGCAGTTCAGTAGGTCACTGCCTGTGGATAAAAACAAATCCTTAAACCTGGTAAGATGCAGATGACAGTGAGTGTGAGTGTGAGTGTGAGTGTGAGTGTGAGTGTGCTCTCAGCAGAACGTAAACCAGAACATGGTTTGTCTTTTTTTGGTAAATCAATCTGCGTCTGTACAGACGAAACAGTCTGTAACTGTTCCTTTGGTTTGGTTTGCTAGTGATCACAGTTACAATGTCTTCCCCCATCCGGGTTTTCAAAGCCTCCCCCTCCCCCTTCTCCGATATTGATGGACAAATGAATCTTCTCCCACAGCGGTTGTTAACTTATAGTTGTAAGGCGTAATTCCGCCCGTCACTCAGGTCTCAGGTCGAGCACACACACACACACACACACCACACACACACACACACACACACACACCACACACACACACACACACACACACTCAGCGAGGAAGAGTGGCCTCTTCATGTACAAAAAAAACATTGAACAATCCTAAAATGTTGTGTGGCAGAAAGTAAAGCAGTTTTCTACGAATGACACACTTCATGCCTTGCCGGTTGGTTCGTGTGGTGGTTCGTGTTGTTATGAGCCTTCATTTGAATGTCCTCACGTAACGGAAAGAACAACCAGAAGAAAGAAACCCTGTATCTATATCTCCGTCCATGTCCCCCTCAGTGTGTGTATATAAATATATATATATATATATATATATTTCTATATATATATATATATATATTCCTGGGTGGAGTCTCTCTTGGTAATGGCGTCTCGTCAGGTTTGAGAGCCAGGAGCTCCGCGGGGGGTCCCTCGTTAGGCCCCCAGCTCCCCCGCTCGCTCGCCCGCCCTCCTCTCACAACCTCGTTGTGCCACCGTCGGCCCCTGACCCCTGGGCTGAATGTAATGTTTGTGTCTGAATGTAATGTGTGTGTGTGTGTGTGTGTCTCTCTGTGTTTAAATGTAATGTGTGTGTGGATGTAATATACAGTATGTGTGTGTGTGTGTCTGTTTGTGTGTGAATTTAATATGTGTGTGTGTTTGTGAATGTAATGTGTGTGTGTGTGTGTGTGTGTTTCAGGAACGAGGGGAATCCGGTACTTCAAATAGAAGTTGAGCCGACGTCAGACGTGAGTCGTCCATCTTTTTTTTTCCATCTACGATGACGCATATCTGTTTTTAACTTGGACGAAATGACGGTGACAGGAAGTAGCTTTAAGTGTTTGCGTGTGTTATCTGTGTTGCGTTTGTGTGTTCTATTTCATATAGGCTACGCCGTCTAGGCTCCACCTTATGGGCAAAAATTTCAGCAATGTACGACGTGGGCCCCGCCCACATTCCCCACGGCAACGTGCACTCACCCTGCCATTTCTTTCAGCAATGCGGAAGGTTAAGTATGACTAATGATGAATGATGTGAACCGTCCACGGGGCTCTTCAGAACCCGGCGGCACCAGGGCCAAGCGCACCTGCGCGGAGTGCACGGCAAGGCTCCCCTCGGACGACCGACACACCTTGTGTTTTCGTTGCCCTGGGCGCAGACCACGACAAATCCGCCGTAAGGGACGCCAGGAGTCGTCTCCCGTGCTGCTCCATGACCAAAGATTAAGTCTTCGAGAGGTTCTTCGCACCGACGGTCGATGTCCTCGCCGGTGAAACATCTGGTGCCAGTGAAGACGACGGCGACGAGAGCGACGACGTAGACACTCATCAGACGGTCATCGTCGTTGAGGAACCGCATGGCGATGTTGTGACTCGCCACTCTCCTCCCCTCAGGCCGATGGCTGTAGGTAATGCTCACCATCAGAGCGCGGCTCCGATGCGTGAGACAGGTGTCAAGAAAACACTGTCTCCGACGTCGAGGAACCGCACGGCCGTGATCGCAGTGCTAGCTCTGTCGTTCCCCCCTCCGAATTACGCCAGGGGTTTTACTCCCGCTACTTCCTGGTTGCAGGAAGTCGGGGAGATGAGACCCATATTGGATCTCCGCTCTCAACAGGGTTGTGGCAGCGCAGAAATTCTGAATGCTCACGATCAGAGCGCTACTCTGATGCGTGAGACAGGTGTCAAGAAAATCGTCCCAATTCCTTTAGACCAATACTCGGATGAATGTTGTGTCTCGTAAGGCTATCTCTGACACGCCCCTCAGGCCTATGGCTGTAGGGCGAAGACTAGTCGGCGAAGCACCGCTGAGGTTTCGCTCGCCATCAGGCGGCGTCCCCGCGTGCTCTATGAGCGGGCAGGGGACTCACCAGTCTCCGCTCCGGCAACGCTGCGTGCCTGTCCCCGGGATCCCGACCTGCTGTCCCCGGGATCCCGACCTGCTGTCCCCGGGACCCCGACCTGCTGTCCCCGGGACCCCGACCTGCTGTCCCCTTCCTTTCAGTCGGATGGCTACAGGGTGAAGGCTGGGCGATCGGTGCCCGTGGATCGGTCCCAAGACGCCGACCCACGAGTGGCGCCCCGATAAAATCGCTGTGGTTTCTCCGATTGCGGACGGCCCTTCCCCTCCCTTTCGAGGGGGGCCCCCATTGGATCACGCATGTTGTGATCGCGGTAGGGGCCAGGGAGAACCGCGCTTTACTGAATGACGCCCCACAGCTGTCTACTCGCCCTCTCTCAGAGCGTGATGCGTAATGAGGAGGGCGCTGCCTCCTACCTGATTGGTTGGACGGCACGCTAAAATGGGGCCCGCCGCATCGCTCTCTTCTTCGGGACACCGACCTGCTGTCCCCGGGACCCCGACCTGCTGTCCCCTTCCTTTCAGTCGGACGGCTACAGGGTGAAGGCTGGGCAGCGGAGGCGGCATGGGGATGTCCTTGGAGGCTGCCACTCTTCGGACAATCCCCTCGAAGTGGTCGATGACGGTTGGCCTGCCCTGCTCCGGCGGTGCGGGGAACCGGGCGAGACGACTCTCCGTTCGGAGAGTCGTGACAGCCACACAGTGCCTTGGCGACGGAGATCGTGACCACTCCATCGCTCTCGCCATCGCCATCACCAACAGCGTCGCCCCAATCGATCAGCGGTGTGAATAGCACCGACCTCTCGTTGGTCCCAGAACCGCCCTGGAGACCACCCCCGGAACTGCCCGGGAGACCACCCCCGGAACCGCCCGGGAGACCACCCCCGGAACCTTCCCGGAGACCACCCCCGGCGTCCGTACTGGCGGCTTCAGCATGGTCGGCGCCCCGGCAACGCAAGCACAGTGTGCCCTTGTCATCCAGGGTGAGCCATACCGGGCACCTGGCGCAGGTGCGCCCGGCCCCGCTGCTGGATCCTGAAACACATAGATCTCTGTTATCCATCCTTCTTACCTTGCTGAAAGAAATGAGAGAATGAGTGGCGCTCGGCGTGGCCTCTTGTACACGGTGCCGTGTGGAATGTGGGCGGGGCCCACGTTGAGAGGTACATTGCTGAAATTTTCAGTGCACGCGATGCGCACGCGGGACAAGCCCATAAGGCGAAGCCTAGACGGCGTAGCCTATAGGAAATAGAACATAACTATCGTCTTGTCTGTGTTGTGTGTGCGTGTCTGGTCTGTGTTGTGTGTGCGTGTGTTGTCTGTGTTGTGTGTGCGTGTCTGTGTTGTGTGTGCGTGTCTTGTCTGTGTTGTGTGTGCGTGTCTTGTGTGTGTTGTGTGTGCGTGTCTTGTGTGTGTTGTGTGTGCGTGTCTTGTGTGTGTTGTGTGTGCGTGTCTTGTGTGTGTTGTGTGTGCGTGTCTTGTGTGTGTTGTGTGTGCGTGTCTTGTGTGTGTTGTGTGTGCGTGTCTTGTGTGTGTTGTGTGTGCGTGTCTTGTGTGTGTTGTGTGTGCGTGTCTTGTGTGTGTTGTGTGTGCGTGTCTCTGGTCTGTGTTGTGTTCTCTGCATGCTCATGTGTGTGTGCTCCTGTGGATGGGCAGTTATCGCTCCAAAGCCAAACCAGTCTAAATAAAGGTTGATTTGAAAGGAAATGCATCCAAAGGAGCTATAGCTCTGCCACTTATCAGCATGATATGAGTTCCAGTTCAGGAAATTGATATGTGTTATCTTTTGAGCTATTTTCCAGCAGGCATTTCTGATTTGATGATTTTATACTGCTCTCTTATTAAATTAGACTAAATTAACCTTTTCCTTAAACGGCTGAGCCACTCAATTCTGGTCACACAGTTGAATGTCTCCTGCTGAAATCACAGGCCCTTTTTCATTATGTAGTTCTGAATACAAATCTGCATTTAAGCTCTTATTCAGAAGAATTTGTTCTCTACAGCCGAGGGCACAGCAAGTTAATAGTTTTAACCATGTTATTCTTACCAGAAATATCCAGCCATGTCTGTAATACGGTTATTTGAGAAGAATTGCTGAAATATGCAGGCTTTCTTTTAATTTTACGCCGGTGATTTCAGCGACTCCACACAGTGCACCAGAATGGAGAGCAATTACAAAAATGTATGAAGGAAAGTTATGTTGTGGACTCACAACACAAAAAAAACCCCACAATTTCATCCATTCTTTTGAGGCCTGGTTTTGGGGAAGTTTTAGGCCGAGCTTTATTTCCGATTTATTTCTTTAAGTTGTAGCTTCATGGAGCTTCATCGTCCATTTGGGAAAGGAATTAGCGAATGCATTCCTAGACCAATGACGATACTGACCGACCCCTAACGTGACCACCGCCGGTCGGTCGTTCCCTGTCCAAACCACCAGAACGAGGAGGCCAACGACGAGGACTCGGGCGACGAGTTCGAGGAGATGAACCTGTCCCTGCTCTCGGCCCGCAACTTCCCGCGCAAGGCCAGCCAGACCAGCATCTTCCTGCAGGAGTGGGACGTGCCCTTCGAGCAGCTGGAGATCGGTGAGATGATCGGCAAGGGGCGCTTCGGCCGGGTGTTCCACGGCCGCTGGCACGGCGAGGTGGCCCTGCGCCTCATCGACATCGAGCGGGACAACGAGGACCAGCTGCGGGCCTTCAAGCGGGAGGTGATGGCCTACCGCAACACCAGGCACGAGAACGTGGTGCTGTTCATGGGTGCCTGCATGAGCCCGCCCCACCTGGCCATCATCACCAGGTACGGCCGCCGTTCGGGAGCCGCTCTCGCTCTGTGAGCAGACGCGGAGCTTTCATTGTTGTGTTTCTTGCCACGTATTTATCGAGAAATCCAGAAATTGGACACTTGTGTTGACGGTTTCTGATTTCAAACATTGTTTAGGATGTTAAAACCCAGACAAAAAAGCTAAATCTACACCTTTTCTCATTCAAAAGTTCTTGCTGGAGTTTTTCTGCTGATATTGTAAACAGGGTTTTAAAGATAAGATGTGTGTTGAGCTGTGAAACTGGGAAAACGTGTTGACAAACCCCCGGGGAGCCTGATAGAACACATGCTTCTAGGGAGAACCCGTGACGCTTCCCCGGGTCCTCTGATTAAAGGAACCTTCTTGGGAAACACAGCCTTTATCAGCCATTTAGCCCAAAGAGTACAGCGAGATCGATTCATTCTCAGTTCAGTCTGGGCTAGGTCGAAATATTGACATATTTATTCATGAATGTATGTAATTATTCGTCATTAGCGATCGGTGCCACTGCTTTCACCGACGCTACGTAACCACTTTTGCAGTTGAGCGTAAAGGGGTCAACTTCTATAGATGGGTTATCTTCTATAGATAAAGGGGTTATCTTCTATAGATAATTCCACCTTATACATTTCTGTTTGCGGTGTTTATGATACACATCTTTGTCATCATCGTGCGTTTTTTCGTTTCGGTCGTTCGTCTCCCGAGCGCAAGAGCGTAAGGTTAGCGCTCGGCACCTAAAACAATGGCGACCTCAGGGTTCATTAACAACCCAGGGGAACGTGTGGCTAAAAATAGCGCTGTGTCATTCTGACAGCCAGGGATGAATATGCATGTGGGCTCCGGGTCTTCTGTTGGTTACCTGCACGGTGGAGACACAGCCGGCGTTGTTGTTTGGCAGGGCTACGGGGGGGGGGGGGGGGGCAGAGGTGTAGATGTCTATAACGCCATGGAAATGATAGTAACCACGCGCACACACACACACAACGGAGCAATGTGGAGTTGGTAAGTTATTGCTCAGGGTGAAGGATTCTCTGTGTGCACACACACACCCACACACACCCACACACACACACACACACCCACACACACCCACACACACACACACACACACACACACACACACACGCTCACGCACACGCATTGAAATGGCAGAGGACAAGCCTGTTCCACCAAATTGATAAAGCAAGATTACCTATAATCCTAGCAGGGCTCCTGATATGAATTGTATTAGTCTCTCTCTCTCGTTCGCTCTTGCTTGCTCTATCTCTCTGGCACTCTCTTTCTTTCTATGAATCTTGCTCTCTCTCTCTCTCTCTCTCTCTCTCTCTCTCTCTCTCTCTCTCTCTCTCTCATATCTGTATCTTGCTCTCTCTCTCTCTCTCTCTCTCTCTCTCTCTCTCTCTCTCTCTCTCTCTCTCTCTCTCTCTCTCTCTCTCTCTCTCTCTCTCAGTCTCTGTAAAGGCCGCACGCTCTATTCAGTGGTGCGGGATGCCAAGGTGATCCTGGACTTCAACAAGACCCGCCAGATAGCCCAGGAGATGGTCAAGGTAACGCAGTCTTCCAGTGGCGCACCTTCATCCATCCATTCCTTCCTGTTCAATCCTTGTCCTCACGCCTGGGCTTGCTGTGGACTGTTTCTCTCTAGGGAATGGGCTACCTGCACGCCAAGGGGATCCTACACAAGGACATGAAGTCCAAAAATGTATTTTACGACAACGGCAAAGTTGTCATCACGGACTTCGGACTCTTTACCATATCCGGTGTTCTGCAGGCTGGCAGGTATTGCTTTGTCCGACCGCGTGTGGAAACAAGGGGAGGCGCTTGCGAGTACTGTTGGTAATACGTTGGCGCGATGGGCCGAGGTGAATTTGACTCTGGGGTTATCATGTTATCATCACACACTACAGGTGACAGATGTGGGAGGAGCAAAGCTATGTGCGTTCAGGTGTTTAACTCCTTGTCTGCGTTTACCTGGGCGTCTTCAGGGATTCATGGGGTGCCTTTACCGGTCAACTGGTGGTTGGGAACTTGTCTGCTGGCTTTTTGTTAGCAGACCACGCTTTGTAAGAACAAACCAAACATGAACACCACCCTTACCTCACAGTAAGGAAACACATCTCACCTTTCAAGAGTTCTCCGTCCGCTCATTATAGAATCACGGTTTCAATGTGCGGAATCTTGGGGTTGTTCTTTGGAACACAAACAATAGAAAATAACAAAAGCATATGTGGATAATATATAGCTGCATATTAAATCAAGCCCCTGTAGTTCAGGTCCACAAAGATATGAGTTGATGTGTTGAAACAAGAGTCAATAATCACTGTCACTATCGTTATTGTTCACATTATTCCAGTATCGTACCTTTCAGCGGTTTTCACTGTAGCTCTAAGTGGAGCTACACAGAGAGGGGTTAAACCCCCGCATGGGGTAATAATAGTATTATTACCCCATGCGGGTCACATTTGTTGGATTGTATTATTATAATACAATCCAACAAATGATGTCTTTTGTGGAGTCAAATTTTGGTCCAAATGGAGCTAAGCCGTGGCTACTTGGCGGCTGTGTTGTAACGACCTGCTGTCTCTCCGCTGGTGCAGTAGACGGGAGGACAAGCTGAGGATCCCAAGTGGTTGGCTGTGTCACCTGGCCCCCGAAATCATCTGCCAGCTCTCGCCAGACACCGAGGAAGACAAGCTGCCCTTCTCCAAGCAGTCGGATGTCTTTGCTTTTGGGTGAGTGTTGTCCGGCCTTTTTCGGTTGATAAGTAAGTCCCACAAGTCAGTCCTCCTCTTCAGAGGTCGCTCAGCAATAGACAGGTGCTTTAATGCCTGTCCACATGGAGGAAACAGAGGGGGCTGAAAGCTGCCTCTTGGATCTTTTGGTTTGCACACTTCATGGAGACTTCAAGCTACTGCTGAGGGAGGAACAGCGGTGGGGCTAGCGTGAGAGCAAACCACCAAAAGCCTCTTGAATCCAACGGGCAGCCATGACCGTCTGTTTGGGTGTCTCAGGCGGTCGAGACTATAGGTGGTTCACGGTGTAGACTAGCATATAGTTCCTCTAGCGCCCTCAAGGTGGTTCATGGTAGAGACTAGCGTGTGGTTCCCCAACAGCCTCTAGGTGGTTCACGGTAGAAACTAGCATTTAGTTCCTCTAACGGACTTTAGGTGGTTCACGGTAGACACTAGCATGTACTTCCTCTAACGGCCTCAAGGTGGTTCACGGTAGAGACCGGCATGTCTTTGCTTTGGTGGAGGCTGAATGACCTAGCACAATATAAATACAAGTCAACGGGAAAGAAATGTGATTTCATTTTTTACAGTTCATTTATTCGTCGTTCCGATGTT
The DNA here is from genome assembly GCA_027704905.1 of Muraenolepis orangiensis. Classification (NCBI taxonomy): domain Eukaryota; kingdom Metazoa; phylum Chordata; class Actinopteri; order Gadiformes; family Muraenolepididae; genus Muraenolepis; species Muraenolepis orangiensis. The sequence goes on from CM051017.1 coordinate 2,404,970, forward strand.
GTGTGCTGTGCGAGGCTTGAAAGTCATATTGAATTCAAAACGTATCAAGGATTTCATTTAAATGAGTTTTGGCTGTAGACGTTCAAGTACATCTATGCTACCAATTGTTTGTGTTGCTGGTGGGAAAAAAATCTCACAAAATGGCTACACCCTCAGAGTGATGATGACTACGAGGACGATGACGAAGACGTCCATACTTTTTCATTTTTACAGCCACTGCTCGAATCTCAT
>CM051017.1:2410200-2447508 GCA_027704905.1 Muraenolepis orangiensis
CATACGTCTCGGCTATAGAATAATTCATTATATTTGGGTTGGGTTAGGGAAGGTTTTTTAGGGAATTAATCACTAAACACGTCTACAAATGAATACCTGTCACTTTCCCTAAAATCAGGAAATGCAGCGGAACAGGCCTGACAAGCGAATGTATGTAAGCCAACCTAACAAATATGTTTTATTACTATTAACTAAACTATTGTCATTCAGGGTGGCTTTGGGGACTGAAATCCAAATGATAGTGAATAGATAAACGTAACATTTCATCAACAAATAATCCTTCGCCTTATTTAGTCACAAAGCTCTCTCCACAGTGGTCTTCATAAAGACCATTGTGTTGTATTTTCTTGTGTGTTGTCATTGCTTGACAAGTCCTCCAATATAACCTCAAAGATATTGAATCGATTCAAGTTATCACTTTTATTAAGATTTAGAAAATGAAATGATAAAGGTATGTTTGTATCTCTCCTAAAGTGTCCCTCTTTAATTATCAGATACCATAAAAAAACAAAAAACATATCATTCATGGCCTCGATATGCCATCGTGGGACATTTCTCTATTTTTGGCTATATATCTCTATATATTGTTATATAGCTTACATACATACAGTATCTTTTGACAGAGGAGTATAGACGTGGATTTCAAGCCATGGTCGTGTAAAAACACTTTGCATTTCAGATCTCTCTCTAACCATGGAGACTGATAGATGGGTGTAGACAATCCTATTGTGTAACATAGTCCATTAACTACAAGACCACACACACACACACACACACGCACACGCACACGCACACACACACATCTGCATTGAAAACAATCTGTGGCTGTATTTTTAGAGTAAACCTGTCTTTTTTCAATTTGCTGGAATTCAAATATTGTAAGGGAATCATTTATATTTGTACTGTTTCAAACTTTGATGTGCATGACTTTGAATACGAAGGATTTGATTGTTATATTATGGGGGAGGGGGGGGGGGAGAAAGTCCTCCATCCTTCAACACTAGAGTTGATGAAAAAGAGGAGAATCTTGTTTGTTCGTTGATAAGCTGTTGTCCATTGACCGCGTGGCCGGTCGCGTGAAATGAAAATACTGAAGTTCGGCATTAGGCTTCGCTCAAAGTTTTCACAACGCCTTTCTATCTGAAAAGTGAATGTCGCCGTGTAAGTTCTTAGCACTGTAAGTACGAGGGAGGACCTGAGGGTGGCGTGAGAACCTGTGCGAGCGGAACGGAGAACCGCTTAAAGAACCTAACATCAGTGCCAAGTGTACATACGATAATGTAGACCCTGTTTTTCTTGCCGTACTTAGAGAATACTCTGTGTGAGGGTTGACCTCTTTATTTTGAATGTACATATATATAGTGTTGTGCTTTCTTTTGTTGTCACTTATTTCTGTTGTTGTGGTTGTTGTTGTTCATTGTTGAACTGCGTTAGCATCGAGGCTTTCTTGTTTTCACTGACGTAGTTCCTGTACTTGTGTTGAGTATATCGGCTGAGGACAAAGCTTGTATTTAATGATGCCTTATAGAGTCCATGCTGCCGTGGTGGCTAGGTTCTTATCACAAGCTCTCTTATTTGCACCCATCTCTCGGCAAAGTGTATGAAAAATAAAAATAAATGTTTTTCATTTTGGATTGCATTTTTTCTTTTTTGGTTTCCTTTTCCCCCGTTATGTTTTATGTTATATTTTCCATGTTTCCGTTCTTTGGTTCAACATTTTGTAAAACGAGCAGACAATCGAACCCACCACCAGTAGAAAAAGCAGAGGTGTAGAGGTTTAACACCTTCTGAAATACAAGAAACACTTAACAGACAATATTATCTTTAGTATAACAATACTGAATTACTTCACGGATAACTTATCTTAACGTACGTACGGTGTGATCCTCGATTCGGTTTGACTTTAGAACATGCTAGAACATCAGTCATTACAAAATACCATACAAATGACAACGAACGCTTAATGCTCTGTGTAGTTCATGTCATGTTTTTAAATCAGTGTCCTTGTTTAAATAGTTTTGGCGGAGGTACAACTCCCTTTTAAAATGATGCTTTCAATTGCGAGAGGTAGCCAAACATGACAAATGTAATGTAATACTAAACAGTAGACAGTATTTGGCACTACAGCCATCTCTATTTTGGCAACATATTCAGCTACAAATGGTGCCATATAATTTTAAATATTAGCCATGGGTTTGTGCTTGGCACTGCGATATGGCTTATCTGTGTTTTGGCAACACGTTGTATCACCCAGGGATGAGAAGGACGAGAGCGAGGATAAAATAAACATTTTTAGAAATAAATGGGAAAATAGCGAAAGCAAGCTGTGATTCCGACAGCACATATCTCGTCTGCATCACAACGCTCTGTGACACGCTCTGTACAATATGATGTAGAGGGGATATGTGTGAATGTCTTTATATCTTGTGTGTGTGTGTAGGTGTGTTTATATCCTATTGGTGTGTGTGTGTGTGTTTATATCCTGTTGGTGTGTGTGTGTGTGTAGGTGTGTTTATATCCTGTTGGTGTGTGTGTGTGTAGGTGTGTTTATATCCTGTTGGTGTGTGTGTGTGTGTAGGTGTGTTTATATCCTGTTGGTGTGTGTGTGTGTGTAGGTGTGTTTATATCCTGTTGGTGTGTGTGTGTGTGTAGGTGTGTTTATATCCTGTTGGTGTGTGTGTGTGTGTGTAGGTGTGTTTATATCCTGTTGGTGTGTGTGTAGGTGTGTTTATATCCTGTTGGTGTGTGTGTGTGTGTAGGTGTGTTTATATCCTGTTGGTGTGTGTGTGTGTGTGTGTAGGTGTGTTTATATCCTGTTGGTGTGTGTGTGTGTGTATGTGTGTTTATATCCTGTTGGTGTGTGTGTAGGTGTGTTTATATCCTGTTGGTGTGTGTGTGTGTGTGTAGGTGTGTTTATATCCTGTTGGTGTGTGTGTGTGTGTAGGTGTGTTTATATCCTGTTGGTGTGTGTGTGTAGGTGTGTTTATATCCTGTTTGTGTGTGTGTGTGTAGGTGTGTTTATATCCTGTTGGTGTGTGTGTGTGTAGGTGTGTTTATATCCTGTAGGTGTGTGTGTGTGTGTAGGTGTGTGTGAGTGCGTGAATGTGCAAATGCGCTTGTGTCCGCTGCGCGCGCGCACGTGTGTGTGTGTGTGTGTGTGTGTGTGTGTGTGTGTGTGTGTGTGTGTGTGTGTGCAGTACAAAAGTGGGGGTGTGTCCATGCCTGAGTATATGTGTGTTTACCTGATGTTGTAAAACCTGTGACTCACCGACTAGGGATGTAGAGAAGCGTGCGGAGAGAGAGAGAGAGAGAGAGAGAGAGAGAGAGAGAGAGAGAGAGAGAGAGAGAGAGAGACAGCGCGCGCTGGTGTCTGCAACAACAGTCTCTGGTGTCTATACATCTCCATCCTTCCACTGCCTCGACGGTTTGAAAGCTACATGTAGAACAAATAAACTAGATTTGTTCTTTATTCATTTTTATTTGTCTGGGCTTGTTAAGTCTTTATAGACAGGAGAGTGGAGACGGACAGGAAGGTGGGTTTAAAGAGAGGGAATGACATGTAGCAGTGGACAACAGGCAGGAGTCGAGCCTGCGACTGCCTATGCGGTTAGCGTGTCAAGTCAAGTCCATTTTTATTTGTATAGCCCGTAATCACAGTTAGTCTTAAAGGGCTTCACAGGCCACAGATTTACGACCCCCCCCCCCCCCCCCCCCCAAACCCTAAGAAAAACCTCCCTGCAATGGGTGCCATAAGTGACATAAATAGTAATGTACGTAGTCATTTACAAAGAAACATTAAAGTACAAATCGTAAAATGAGAATATAATTAGTGTGTGGTGCTGGCCAGTGTCCTTCAGGTGGGGATCACAGCGGCACACTGGAAAAAAGAATCCGACTGCGGTATGAATAGATGGGGTAGGGTGAACAGGGAACATGTAGAGAACCTCTAGTGTACTTCTTTTCGGCAGCAGGGGTAGGCAAGTGCTGGCTCACGTGTCAGTGGGTTGAGCCACGAGGTACCATTTATTGCTCCGTGACTTCGGTGCACAATCGGTTCTCTCTGTATTCCTAGCGGCTCTCGACGTTGATATATTCGCTCACATCGTTATTGCTGGTGACTAACAAGTCTGTACTTGCACTGGTTCTGCATACAATTCATTATCCTATTGACAGGAGGGGCATTTGGGAGAGGGATGGTGAGGTGAGAGGGGCCGGTGTCTGCTCTTAATAATCTCTGGAAGATCGTGCGTCAGATTCAGCAAAAGTTTGCCTGCAGATCTCGTTGGTTTTAATTACTTTTAAAGTAGTGCTATAACCTGGCCGCTCTTTGGCTTTGAGAGTCCGCAATTTGGTGTGGATATTATATATTCAAAGATAGACTTCAAAACATAAAATATGAATCTGCATTTATTGGATCCGGTACAGTTAAATTAAGTAGATAAAAATACAACCTCAAATAATATGTTTGGAGAACATACAGGAGACAGAGGAAAGTGGAATTATAAAAATATAATCGTCTGATAAAACAAGGGGAAAAATAGAAAGATTACAGAAATATATTTTTTCCTGGCGTTTTCATTATTATTATTACTAATATTATTATTAATGTTTTTATTTCATATAGTTTCCAGCCCTTTGCTTCACAACTTGTTCAACTTGTTTTCATTAAGTTTTTCTTATTTCCCTCATTACCATGTTTATTGTTTCAATAAATCAATGTGTTACACCTTCTGAGCTGGACACAGAAAGGCTGCAGGTAAAGAAATGTGATAACTATACATAGGACAGACGGATGAGCAGTGCTTTACCGTGTTTCACCAGGGTTTACCGGGCATGTTGACACCATCAAGTCAACCTATCAATTTGTGTCCTGGCAGCAGCAGTGATCTAATGAAGAGCCTTTAAATTAGGAATGTATCATTACCAAATATTTACTTTGCTAACTGCAAGCCAAACTCTCTCTCTCTCTCTCTCTCGCTCTCTCTCTCTCTCTCTCTCTCTCTCTCTCTCTCTCTCTCTCTCTCTCTCTCTCTCTCGCTCTCTCGCTCTCTGGGTCTGACTCTCTCTCTCAATCTGGTGTCTGGTTATTTAAGGTTGAATAGGTCATTGAGAAGTCAAGAAATAAAGAAAGAAATAAACACATTTACATGCAAAAATGTATATGGTTTTTGACAACGTATCGCACAGCTCACGTCGTTTTAACGAACGATAGACATTTGAAAACAGGAGCGGGTCGAACGGGAGTGCCGCCATGTTGGAACGATGTCCTCCCCAGGACAGCCGTTCTCACCGCAACAGATCTACGGCCTTGCCTAGAGATGGCGGTGGTGAGCTCAAACCGGCAGGGGGCCCTGTTTAAACATTTCCATGACTTGTAATGCCTTTTAGGGCGTGATACATGAGATTGTGATTTTAGATTTAACCCTCTTGAAAGCCTCAGGTGGTGGACTGCCTGATGACCACTTGGCACACCCACGCCGTTTCCCTGTTTGAACTGTACATCCCAAAATAAGTCTTACATTATGTTAGACAACGGACAAAGCAGCCTGGTCTCTCCCTCCGCTGGACTGTACGCCCTTCCATCTGTGAGATAATGTGTCTCAACGGTGCCATTTGGATAAATTAATATCTAATATTGTAATTACACGTAACACCAAAGTTCCCTTTCTGTAACCACACACATTTACACACAACCAAGTCAATACAAAGCATGTGCTGTTTTGTTTTTCTTCAATGTTTTATTCATAAAAAAGTACATTTAATTGAATTGTATATATACAATGAGGTGTTTGTGTGGGGGTTTTTTCTATGCGGTGTGCTGGCACACCTCGCTAAGATTGCGGTCGCTCATCTCCCATACCTGTACGGGTGGGCCTCAGGGGTGTGTGCTAAGACCACTGAAACTTCTGTTGTTTCTGTCCCCTCCCCCCATCCCCCATTCCCTGCTCCAGGCTGTGACAGAAGCAACGAGGGGGACTGTGTGTTTGCGTGAAGCTCGTCTTCAGCTCTGCTCTCATCTGCTCCGCTGCACCATCATCCGACTTGCCTACACCCCTCACCCACTCAGCCATCATGTGTTGCTCTCATACAGCCACCATACCGGGGTTTTTTCCCAGCTAAAGCCTAATTGGATCCCTTATGATGAACCCCAAACCAAAACCTGCCAGACGGGCTGACAAAACACCACAGCCTTGCAGAAAGAGAGGCCTTTCTCCGCTGTATGCCTAAAATTCTTGGAACCATTTCTGAGGGACGACTTAGACGACAGTTTTTATAAACCCCGGCGAGTTCAGCGGTGTGCATTGTTCGTCATGCCACATTTCACTTCATTTTGAACAGTGATGTTTCGTTTTCTTGATTGTAAGACATACTGTATGCATCTGAATGCTCCGATCCAAGGCCTATCTGCATGTCTTTCTCTTTGTTTCTCAGATCTGCTGATGTTTCTAACATCCAAAGGGCGTTTTGGAAGAGATTCTTGTTTTGATCTTTAGGCTGTTGTACTCTGAGAGTGCAGTCATGTGCCTTTATATCAGAAGTATCCGATCATATCGACGCTTGCACACCGTATGTTGTTCACGATTTGACTTACAACCTCTACTGCTGAACACTTTCCAATTGGATGAGCTACAACACTCATTTGATGACATTTTTATTGATTCAAAGACCCTAATGGCCAAACTACATTGAAGCTAACTAAATGACCTCCACTATTTGGATGCACTGTCAGGACACCCCAAATACATTTGGAGTTCTTGGCCTTGCAAAAAAAAAAAATGGTGGCAAATATTGACATAGCAACGACGTTTGCCGTTTGATTAGGCCTACACTTGTTTGTACAACATGAACTATCTGATCAAATATTTTAATGTCAAGGATCCATTTCTTCAAGGGGCTTATACTGCACTGTTTGTATTGAAAGAGATATTGTCATTGACTGAAGCGTTGAATTGAAGCTTCATTTTTCACAGGAAAGCACAGGTATTTAGTTGCCAAAGTTTTATTTGGCACAGTTACCAAGTATGGTGTCAGGACAGAGGGTACCAAATACTTTAGGAGGGAATGAAACCATTTGTTGAGAATATTCACAGTTAAACAGGTCAGTGATGGGGTAGGGCAACTTTCAAATTGGTGTGCTCATTGATATTGGTAGAATAAAAAATAGTTTGAATATACAAAATGAATCTGTTCCTATTTAGCTCAAATAAAATGAAGGGAAATTGATATTCAAATCATAGCTACATCCATGTCCACATGTAATGTTTGTTCATTTAGTCTAGCATCCCCATCAACACACTTGTGTAAAATATGGAAGTCAGTGGTGGGAAGTCTACATGATATAAGAACATTTACATATCTAAGATAAAGGTTTAAATGAAGGTTTGTGTGTGTATGTGGAGGCATTGTGTCTGTACACACAGTGTATTTCCAAGTATTTGTTGAGTGAACATAAGAGTTACAAACATGCAGATGTCCACCATTCAAGCAATACATGCAGAATTATTCCTCTAGAGCCAAATGTCCACGTTAAGCTAAGAGTTAAAGTTCTATTTATTTTTTGCTGGATTTAATTGATTGGACAATTACTACAAATTACAGTTCTCCCCCCTTTGTCAGTCTTTATGTCTTTAATATAATGTTCAACCGACTGACGAGAGACCGATTGCACAATTAGCTCGTAATTCTTATTTTGACTCCATAGTTCCCCCGACAGAACAAGAGCTTTAATTATTGTCATCGACAGTGGGTGTGGATGGGAGTGAATCTTTTTAGAAGAAGCAATCGTTAATTCAGCATTCAAGATAAATTAGATTAACCTTCCCCCCCCCCGTTTCACATTAGCATAATCACTTAAAGCAGGCTTCTTTTAAATGTGATTGTGTGGTCTGTACTGTGGAACCATCAAATTCGTTATCCTGAGTTTGTCTCTAGGAATATGTGTTCTCACAGCCTTATCACCCAGGTTAGTACTTGATTAAAGGGTAACTGAACCATCAATAGTGGGTTTTTCTTCTATTTTTATGTTCTTCTATGAACGGCAACATATGAATCCACGCCTTTACTCCAACAAATATGGAGCGACATGGTGGAGGGAGGTACTCTGCCATGAATGCTTTATACTGTGATGTCAGTCTGCCTCTGGGGGGGTAGTCTGACATCACAGGACGGCTCAGAATGGCCCGTATTGGCAAACAGCTGCAGACGGGTGTCAGCCACAGTGAAGATGTGGCCTCTCTCTTTGCCAAATATCAACAGACGTGCTTTTGGAAATGTGTCTTCATGAATGCTTCTCCAAATGATACTTTTTTCATTTTCATAAGAGTGAAAAGTGAGATGCCTTGTATATGCTTTGAACATCCGTGAGAGTGAGTAAGGGTACTGCAGTTTGTTATCCTTAACATAAAGTGTTTGTTTTTTCCCCCCTCGAGGCCACAGTGTGACCATGTTAGCCTCCTCGTGGAGGCAGTAAGGATTGTGAGGTCCAGTGGCTACAGAAATTCAAAGAGTTGCAACGGTAATCAATGTACCAAACGTACAGGCCAAAGTGTGTCCACGTATCGGCCCATCTACGCTCCCTTGTGGTCACAAGCTTTTGGGTGGTTACCGACAGAGTCCATATACCAGCATCCGTCGGTGAGCTGAATAGCAGGCCTTCCTTCCTCTTGTGTCTCTGGTCAGAGAGATTTAGCCCCTCCCCCATCAGGGGGCTCCTTCCTCTGGGATGACAAAGAACTGTAAAAATGGCGTTTCCCCGCAGGATGACACCACAGAGATGATTGGACGATGAGGTTTTATTTTGAGGACACTTCAGAAACCAATCCATGGTGGTCACTAACAAAGTCAACTCGAAAGGTCAAATTTGAAAAAAGGTAATTTCGTTCCAGTATGCGTTCATTCTGAACTGTACCGTTAGGACAACAAACGTTTTGCTTCATGTCGTAATTCCCGGTATCACCTCGATCCATTGGAGACATGGCTTGTATTTTTTCTTCGGTTATTTGGTCCGCTTTGCTGAAACACATTGAGGTGCATTGACATTTCCCAATGAAGTATTCCACCCTCATAATTACCCTCACCCTCCGTGGTGTTAGCAACACCTTTATCACCTTCATTAGTGCCATTCTATTAATGAACTGTACCATTCTATTAATGAACTGTACCATTCTATTAATGAACTGTACCATTCTATTAATGAACTGTACTCTTAGGAACAACAGCGACACACTCAATGCTGTCCTTGCTCTTTCTGATGCTGTGTTCAAAGGAGCGTATATACTGTTCAAGCTTGTAATGGAACTTTGTAAAGTTTGTAAAGTAAAATTTCTAAGTTTTCTACCCTTCCAAAAAAATATTTAGTTGAATCGTACATTAATTAATTACACTCTGCAGGCCTTGATATATAAAGTTTGTGTTTTTTGTGCAATATCTTGTTTTGTTCTGATGCCTTGAAGAGAAGACAATTGTGATTAAAGATTTGAAGTTATATAAAAAATGTTTGAATACTTGGTTCTTTTTTTTATCCGGGGTGTGTTCCATCATGCAATATTCATGAGATGAAATATCATCATCATAACGCTGTGAAATATCAGATATTTCTTCTACATTAACGAAAATCTGAATACAAAATAATGGCAGGGAAGGCCTCTGCTGAGCTTCTCCTCTTTGGGACATAAAGCTGAATAGTTGATGCACGCCATCCACTCCTGCTGTCAGGACGTCCTCCGCTCCGTGGGGGAGGTGTGGCCTTCAGCTGCTGGGGAAATGGGAACGCATTTTGAAAATGCAGAGAGACCAATATTTCCATAACTTATTTTTTACCTCATCCTTTGAATATATAATTAATACTAATATTAATATATCTTTAATATTGATCAGGGAAGGCTTGATAATACTGTGAAATATATATAATTATCTTCAGAATATTTCAAAGACTAAATCTCTAAATGTATTTAAAGTAGATTTGTGATGTATTATATTTTGGTGTCCGATCTCTTTTTTTAAATTGATTTAGATCCTCTGTTATGCCCTGATTTAACCCTCCCACAACACCACCAATGAAAAGGGGGTTGTTTCAGTAATGTTGTGAAGGTTTCTACATAGTGTACAATGTGTACATGTTGTCCCCTTTTGCTGACGTCATTCAGAAGGGAGCGGCCTACACGTCAAACCCCCACTGTGTTGAAAACACACCTGCGTGGCCTTAAAGACATTACAGAACCTCTTGGTGAGAGAAAAGTTTGTCTGTTTTTGGCCAAACTGGCCAAAAAACAGAGTTGTACAGATCAGGGGCGCCAGCAGGAACATTGTCTGACTTGTGTATTGTGAATTTGTGAGGGATTACGAGTGGTGGCCCCGGAAGCCATTATCTGCTTTCATTAGGATCCGAGGGAGAAAGGACCAGAGTGGAGGCAGCAGCAGCAGCGCTCAGAAACACAACAGGTCACAGTGGCCTCTTGGGCCAATAATAATAATGCTGCCCATAATGTGTTCTTAGCTAATGAGTCCCCAGGCTGTGTTGTGGCGGCTTTGTTATTTTTTGAATGACTTGTGTGAAGATTGTGGCTCCACAATCTGGGAGGAAACCCAGTTTACATAACAGGTAGGAGGTAGGAGTATCCACAAGGTGGTTAACAGCATACATAATACAGCTCACGAACACATGCACCTCAAACCCCAGATGCATGCATTTGGATGGACATATTCAACATAGTAGGAATGCCAAATGCATATTTTTATAAAGTATATGTACTCGATTGCGATGGTTGTGGGCGCAAAAGTAATGTTCATCGTGGTGTCATGGTAACCATGGCATTCACTAGAGACAATATTATTAAAAGGCATTGTAGAATAATTGTAAATATAAAACCATGAATCACTGTATTGCCTCAAACACCATTTAGACAATCATGTTCTGGTAGTCTCCTCGGCCACATGCCAGTAAAATGTCTCCTTTGGGGCAAAGACACAGCACAAACAAACAAATCGTGAGGATTGAATCCTCTTTATTGGTCACATACATGAAGACATACAGTGAAACGTGTTCTCTGCATTTAACCCATCCTAGTATTAGGAGCAGTGGGCAGCTATTTCTACAGCGCCCGGGGAGCAGTTAGGGTTAGGGTCTTCCTCAAGGACACCTCGACAGTTTTTGCTTGGAGGAGCCGGGGATCGAACCAGCAACCTTCCGGTTGTGAGGCGACCGCTCTACCTCCTGAGCTAGACTGCCGCCGGACAATGGGGAGTAAACCGGTTGTGAGGCGACCGCTCTACCTCCTGAGCTAGACTGCCGCCGGACAATGGAGTAAACCGGTTACTGTCGAGTTTGTACTTGTACTTGACAAGCATGTGGAACAAGATAGCACTCCTCTTAAGTGTTTGCGTGTGTGTGTGGTGATGGCTGGTTTCACCTGTGGGCCTTGATTACTAATGACCCACAGGTGTGCAGCCTCACCTAGCAGTGCCAGATTCTAATCAGTCTGACTGGGGCCAGGTGAAGCTGCTTCAACCAGACTCTAATGAGTCTGACTGGGGCCAGATGAAGCTGCTTTAACCAGACTCTAATCAGTCTGACTGGGGCCAGGTGAAGCTGCTTTAACCAGAGTATAATCAGTCTGACTGGGGCCAGGTGAAGCTGCTTCAACCAGAGTATAATCAGTCTGACTGGGGCCAGGTGAGGCTGCTTCAACCAGACTCTAATCAGTCTGACTGGGGCCAGGTGAAGCTGCTTTAACCAGACTCTAATCAGTCTGTCTGGGGCCAGGTGAGGCTGCTTCAACCAGACTCTCATCAGTCTGACTGGGGCCAGGTGAGGCTGCTTCAACCAGACTCTCATCAGTCTGACTGGGGCCAGGTGAGGCTGCTTCAACCAGACTCTAATCAGTCTGACTGGGGCCAGGTGAGGCTGCTTCAACCAGCCACCAACCACACACACTCCACACGTGGTCAAAGATTTACAGCATTCACAGCGAACACAGCAAACATTTGTTGAAGCCAATCTAAAATAGAAACTTGCTCAACATGAACCAGAATATAGAGCGTGCAGTAATCGGATCTTTCTATCTGCAGCTTCTCGGTGTGATCAATCGATTAGTTTTCAGGTCAAGCTCAGTGCCAAATAAGGGCAGGCATTTTCCCATTTTCTTTCATTTTCTTTTCAATCCCCGTCAAGATGTGAAATGCTGCGTTATCTCCCCCTCTCTCTGCACTCGTCCTCCTGGGCCCTCTGGTCTTGGCTGGTGGGTTCCCGCCGAGGGCTTGTGGACTCCACGCACATGTTTGATTTCGGAGCACATCAAACACATTGCAGTGGTACAGCAACTGGCCTCAACATGCATGGGTTTAGGCCTCCTCTTATCACCTTCTTAATGTTTGGGTTCTAAGCTCGGTTCAAATGATGATGGAAATATGTACCCTCTAAGTCGGTAAAAAAATAGTTTTTGTTCAAATAGATACAGAAAATTTAATCAAATCAATAAAAAATAAACAACGGAAAACAACCAGTTTTTGCTTTCTTGTAGAATCAAACATAATGCTTTTAGAAAATAGAAAAATCGGGAAATTATAAAATCCGGTGTACGCATCAGATGTGGGATTTTAACGAGCCCACAGGCTGACAGCAGTGATGGATTCTATAAATGATTAACTGTATAGTAACTACATAATAGCCATGCATATGGCACAATGAATCTCCATGCGGTCACTTAGATATCTGCAATTCCTTGCTCAACAGGACAACAATTAACAAGACCGGTAATTGTGGTTGTGCTTTGTGCTTTTATTTTGTCTTCGCCGAAACGTGGGCGGACCACAATATGCACAAAATAAAGAAAGCACAGTACTTATTGATTACGTAGGCACAGAACAAAAGACAAAGTAATTAGCATAGACCCGGGAGCTCCCTCTATTATGGACGTATATTCAAGGCACCAGAAGAATAACGTGTGTGCGTTCCTTCTGTCTCTGCATGGTGCCTGATAAGGTGGGCCCGGTGGGATGGCCTAGGACAATAGCTACTTCACAGAGTTTCACGTCCTAATGGAGCTCACAAAAAAAATATGTATTCATGAAATAATTTACATGAACTCGCCTGCTAGTGTAACCTTAAGAACCTAAACAACTGTTAAACTGTAAAACACTGTTTTGAATTACTGCACTCGTTGCTTTTAGCAGTTAGAGGTTGAGTTCCGAGGGTTTTGACGGGCTTGCACTGCACTGTAGTGGTAAAGTTAGTGAACCAGTGTTTCACTTGCACTCTAACTCTGACACTGCACTGTAGTGGTGCAGTGAGTTAGAGAACCAGTGTTTCACTGGTACAGTGCCCTGGCTTTTATCGGTGTAATGGAGTAACAGGGATCCTTCAGGGTAACTACCATCTTGGAGAACAGTGTCAGAGAACTGGCGTTACATCATAACCATCATCCTCCAACTGTATTTTGGATACTTTGGAACACTGCCTGTCTGTATATCATTAGAAACTGATGTACAGCTTAAAGACTTCAAAGCCGTCATCAGCCTTCATAAATCCTGCATCGCAAGCTCAGAACTTGTGTATTTGCTCATACGTTGTACCATTTACATCCTTACCTACTGCTTATACTGTGTATACTACGGTTACCTTCTTCTAACGTTCTTACGGTAATATGTTAATATGATGTTAAGAAGGTGACGTCACTACGCAGAGCACGTACTCTGTGTCACCTGAGTCACAAAGAGTGTGTGAGGTTTGCGTGCCTCAGTGTGCGTCTGTTCATGGGCAAGTTCATGTGATTAAATAAATCCGCCGGACGGCTAAACAAGTATAACGTGTCTTTTCGTGTCTTACGCAAGAAACCACTGAGTCAAACACTCATCAGGTTGTGATAGCACACCGAAGCTAAAAGGCTAACGTTAGCTTAGCAAGTCAAGTTTAGCTAGCAGCCACAAGATTGCGTTAGAACATGGCAAACCAAGCGACAAGCGGTATATGGTCTCAGTTTGTATTCAACGGAGATGAAAGAAAGTATGGACTCTGGGAGACCATTGGGTTTCTGAGGCACCAACACACTTTAAAGCTAAAAGAGACAATTTTGACCGGACCAGCCGATAACAGCGCAGAGAAGTTGGCGGCAGACACAAAAAACAATGCAGACTTTTATGCAGAGCTAATTAAGCTCATAGACAACAAGAGTTTGTCACTGGTCATGCACCAAGCATCAGAAGACGGCACAGCCCTGAAAATTCAGAGAGAACATTATGCAGGGAGAAGAAAGCCCCGCATAATAGGACTATATGCTGCGCTGACCACGCTTCGTTTGGCAAGTGACAAAAGCATTACTGACTACATGATAAGAGCGGAGACCATCATTTCGGCACTAAGAGATGCGGGTGAAGTAATGAGCGATGGACTGACAGTGGCGATGATTCTAAACGTGCTACCGGACTCCTTTAAGCCGCTAGCCATACATGTAACCCAGAATGAAGATCAATTAATGTTCATAGACTTTAAGAGAAGACTGCAAAACTATGAACAGGCTGAAAAGATGAATGCAGCAGAGTCATCAGACAACATAATGAAAATGTATGTGAGACCAGCCCGGGGACCCACAAAACAAATGCTAATGACCAAAGAAGAGAGGACGCCAGCATGGTGTGCTTCAAGTGCGGCACAAAAGGTCACAGGGCAAAAGCATGTCGACGAATGACTGTGTAACAACTGCAAGAGCAATACACACCAGGACTCTACGTGCAGGCTGAAGGATATACAGGATGGTGTCCGGAAAATTTCTGAAAAGATAGACAGCGCAGATTTTGGACAACGTCCAGATGAGAGGCCTCATTGTGGATGCGGGATCGACATCCCATATCATCAATGAGTCGCACAGCGAAGGGGAGATGCGATGGTGTACTTGTTCGACCAAAGTGGACAACAAGCCAGTGCAATGCTACGTGGAGCATATGTGGATAAATGTAATGGTTGCCATGACATGCAAACCTGGTGTCACGGTTACGGTGGTTGACAGGGGAGCGTGGCCAAGGCGCGGGCTTTGGCGGCACACACACACACCTGCCGGCAATTGCCGATAGTGATTATGATAATCACCGCGTATGTGTATATATACCCTGGCGTCCTTTTACCCCTTTGCTAGATCCTACGTTGTACTCCCTGGATGTCACTATACGAGCTCTCCGTAATTATACTTACCTGTCTTCTACCTGTCGCTACTTCAACCTCCCGGTATCCAGACTTCTCGCTCGTCCCAGACCATCCGCCTGTCTACTACCTGTCGGTACTCTGCTACTCGACCTCCCGGTATCCAGACTCCTCGCCTGTCCCAGACCATCCGCCTGTCTACTACCTGTCGGAACTCTGCTACTCGACCTCCCGGTATCCAGACTCCTCGCCTGTCCCAGACCATCCGCCTGTCTACTACCTGTCGGTACTACGCTGATCGACCTCCCAGTATCCAGACCCCTGGCCTGTCCCCGACTGTTCTCTGATGCTTAAGCAATAAAGCCTCACGTTACCGCTTCATTGTGTCTTGGTCTGCGTTCAGGGTTTTTTTTGTCCAGAAGAAGGATCACACCCTACGTCCTTGTATTGACATCCGAGGCTTAAACAGCATTACTGTCAAAAACAAGTACCCTCTGCCACTCATAGACCCAGCCTTCGAGCCACTCCACCAGTCAGCTGTATTTTCCAAACTGGACCTGCGCAACGCCTACCATCTCGTCCGGATCCGGGAGGGTGACGAGTGGAAGACGGCATTTAACACAGCTCTGGGACACTTTGAATATCTGGTCATGCCCTTCGGTCTCACCTGCAATTGTCCAGGCACTGGTGAATGACGTCCTCCGTGACATGCTCAACCAATTTATTTTTGTCTACCTGGATGACATTTCGATTTTTTCTCAGGACAAGAAGGAGCATGTGCAGCACGTCCGGCTGGTGCTTCAGCGGTTGCTGGAGAAAAAGTTATTCGGTGGAGTCGGTGGCCTTCCGAGGCTACATCATCGAGCAGGGACAGGTACGCTCGAATCCAGCCAAGATCCAAGCGGTGGCTGAGTGGCCGACACCTACCTCCCGGAAACAGCTCCAGTGGTTCCTCGGCTTCGGCAATTTCTACCGGCGGTTCGTCCGGGACTTCAGCAGCGTCACAGCCCCGCTTACCCGGCTCACCTCCACCCTCTCTCCGTTCTCCTGGCCCCCCGAGGCGGGTGCGGCCATCGCTCACCTCTAGCGCCTGTTCACCTCCGCACCAGTCCTGAGGCATCCCGACCCGTCAGCCCAGTTTGTGGTGGAGGTGGATGCATCTGACTCCGGCGTTGGGGCCGTCCTGTCCCAACGGTCCTCTGGGGACCAGAAGTCTCACCCATGTGCGTTCTTCTCCAAATGGCTCTCACCCGCGGAGCGGAACTACGATCGGGAGCTTCTGGCGGTAGTCCTGGCCTTGGAGGAGTAGAGGCACTGGCTGGAGGGGGTGGAGCAACCCGCTTTATGGTCTGGACGGACCATAAAAACCTGGCTTACCTCCGTTCTGCTAAACGGCTCAACTCCCGACAAGCACGGTGGCCGTGGTTCCTCGGGAGGTTCAAGTACACGCTCACCTACCGACCCGGCAGTCGCAACATAAAGCCAGACTCTCTCTCTCACCAGTGGGACGCCGAGAGGTCCCCCTCCGAGCCAGAGACCATTCTCCCTCCGGTCTGCGTGGTGGGGGCCGCCACATGGGAGATCGAGAGTCTTGTCCGGGAGGCCCAGCGCACCGATCCAGACCCAGGTAACGGCCCTGTTAACCGTATGTTCGTGCCCGACTCAGCTAGGTCAAAGGTTCTCCAGTGGGCCCATTCCTCCAAGTTCACCTGCAATTCCGGCTTCGCCCGCACCCTGGCCTTCCTCAGGCAGAGTTTCTGGTGGCCCTCCATGTCTCGGGACACCCAAGCCTTCGTGGCTGCTTGCGCAGTCTGCGCCCGCAGCAAGGCCTCACACCAACCTCCCGCTGGTCTGCTGTGTCCGCTGCCTACTCCCAGCCGGCCTTGGACCCACATCACTGTCAACTTTGTCACCGGCCTCCCGCCGTCAGCGGGGAACACCACGATCCTGACGATTGTCGACCGCTTCTCCAAGGCGGTCCATTTCCTCCCGCTTCTGAAACTTCCCTCCGCCAGGGAGACGGCGGACCTAATGGTGCTCAAGGTCTTCCGGCTCCACAGGATCCCCCTGGACATCCCGGTATCCAGACTCCTCGCCTGTCCCAGACCATCCGCCTGTCTACTACCTGTCGGTACTCCGCTGATCGACCTCCCAGTATCCAGACCCCTGGCCTGTCCCCGACTGTTCTCTGATGCTTAAGCAATAAAGCCTCATGTTACCGCTTCATTGTATCTTGGTATGCGTTCTGGGTTCTACCAACACTACACCCTGACACCTGGAATGACATTTTTCATTGCAATTACAAAGATGTGCAAAAATTACAAGAAGTAGTAGAAGGCATGGAAATAAAAGGCAGGCCCATCAGACCAGTCCAGTTATGTGAAACATGAACACAAGGCAAGTTTACCCAGACAAGAAACAGAGACCCAGATAGGGTCTAGCTAGTGCATACTGACCTAGCCCGTCCTATGCAAACCAAGTCCATAGATGGACATAGATATGCACAGTCGTTCACCGACGATTACTTTAGTATATGTATTTAGCATTTGTATATTTCCTCTAAAAGTTACACAGAAAGAGGCTGGCGAACACTTTTAGAAATGGGCGGTTGCAAGTTGTTAGAAAGCCAGTTACCTTATAGGCTGTGGAATCATGCAGTCCAGACAGCAGCCCATGTAAGGAATTGGTTCTACAGTAGATGCACAAAACAGACACCATGCCAACTGTTGACTGACAGGAAGCCAAATGTGTCCAAAATGCAGAAGTTTTGATCTGAGTGCCCCACATACAGATAAGAGAAGGGGAAGCTTGACTCTAGGTGTGACCAAGGTGTTTTCCTAGGCTATGACAAAAACAGCCCAGCTTACTTGGTGTACTACCCAAACGAAGAGAGGGTAAAGAAACACAGGTTGGTAAAATGTATGACCAAGACAGCTAAGGCAAGAGAAACACAAACACAAGAGTCATACACAGAGCACGGCACTGAGGTGCGTCTTAGGGCTAGCAGTACCGAAGAGAATACTGCCAAGGAAAGCGTAGAAAATGTACAGGTTCAAAGCGTACAGGGTGAAGGTGTTCAAAGTGGTGTTTCTGAGACCATACCTGAACAGACTGACCAAATACAGCCGGGTATGTCCAACAGTGAAACGGGGACTAGAAGGAACCCATCTAGAAGCAAGAAAAAGCCACATTACCTAGAGGATTTCATAATACACTGAGGATAAACTGCAAACATGCGTAGACTTTTGTTACAGAGCCGTATGTGATATCCCTCAAACGTACAAGGACGCTATGACGTCAGTCCAGTCAAGGCTGTGGAAAAATGCCATGGATGAGGAAATTCAGTCATTAGAGGAAAACAAGACATTTACCCTCACCAACTTGCCACCCGGAAAAAGGCCAGTGGGGGGTAGATGAGTCTATGCTGTAAAAAATGACATTGACGGATCAGACAGATTCAGGGCAAGATTTGTGGCAAAAGGCTACAGTCAGAAAAAGGGACTGACTATGAGGAGACATTGTTGGGCCTAAGCCCAAAATTTCACTTATTGGTACCACTCAAGATGGCAAATTCTAATAAAATGTTTTGAAAAGGTACATGTCCATAGATGATATTTTGGTAGGATCACCTTTTGTAAGTGGTAGCTTTGTATCAGTTATAAGCCCACAAAGTGAACCACCCCTACAATAAATTGGATTCTAGACACTGATGCATGTCCTGATTTTGACTAATTTTCAGGACCTTTAATCATGTTTTCCAGGGCTTGTTTGGTATCATTTTAAAGGGTAGATTCATAGCTTTCATTTAGGCTCATTTAGTTCTAAGTCGGTCTGATAAATACAGAGCTCACAGAGGCTCTTTAAAGAGTTAACAACATTCATTGTCCCACAATTTTCTTAAAAATAAAAATAAAAGTGCAATTTTTTAAATGCAAAATATCGGCACAGAAAAGAGCAATATGTATATATAAATCAATGTAATAAAATATACATTGTTATATGCTATACGCCCTTGTTCAGCAGCCTGATGGCCTGA
The DNA here is from genome assembly GCA_027704905.1 of Muraenolepis orangiensis. Taxonomy (NCBI): domain Eukaryota; kingdom Metazoa; phylum Chordata; class Actinopteri; order Gadiformes; family Muraenolepididae; genus Muraenolepis; species Muraenolepis orangiensis. The sequence continues at coordinate 2,429,367 of CM051017.1, forward strand.
TGTGGAAGCTATCTCTAAGCCTATTTGTACGGCACTTGATACTGCGGTATACACTCTGGTCCTCAACACCGGAGCACCCCAAGGCTGCTGCCTCAGTCCCCGGCTGTACTCGCTGTACACTCATGACTGTACTGCCACGCACAGCAATAATCTAATTAGCAAGTTTGCAGACAACACCACAGTTATCGGCTTGATAAGCGAGGGCCATGAAATGGAGTACAGAGATGAGGTGGTCCAGCTGACGCGATGGTGTGATGACAACAGCCTCACACTGAATTTCAGCAAGACTAAGGAGCTCATCGTTGACTTCCGGAGCCACCGGGGCACCCACTCCACCATCAGCCATTACACTTACATACTTTGCTGGACTTTCTGGACTCATCACAGTTACTGCACTGTACTGCACTGTATTCATGATGCTGCTGCACTACTGCACTTTAAATGCTTTTAAAGATTTTTGTAAAAAAAAAATGTACATTCAACACATATCATTTAAGTCATTTTGCTGCTCTTTTTTTGTTTATTTTTATTGTAAATATTATTTTTATTTGATTGTTATGGCGTTGTTTTGGATATGTGTATACTGCTTGAGGGAATGGGGAGTAAGCAGTCCTATGTACTTGTTACAAATGGCAATACAATATCTTGTATCTTGTATCTTGATAGCTGATTGCTCTGTCTCAGGGGTTATTGATGGTCACAAGTATAATCGAGCAGTACAGCTGCACAAGCTGCTCTATGAGGCTTTTTTGAGTCTAGCATGGGAAGGTTTCCGACCTTGGTTAGAGGAGAATCATGAGGAAGATCTGATTCACTTGGAAACAACTCTGCAAGCAGTCAACAACCTGTGTATAGTATCACAGACACGATTTGAGGTAACCCTTGATCATGATTCATGTCGGAGCCAACGTCATCTTCAGGAAAGGAGAAAGTGTCATGACAAGCAGCGACACTACGAGGTTTGACATCCATGAGTATGGCAAATTGTACTACCTTCATACAGTTGATGAAAAGGTGGATACATGTAATGGTTGCCATGACATGCAAACCTGGCATGACATTTTGGGTCATTGCAATTTCAAAGATGTGCAAAAATTACAAGAAGTAGTAGAAGGCATGGAAATAAAAGGCAGGGCCATCAGACCAGTCCAGTTATGTGAAACATGAACACAAGGCAAGTTTACCCAGACAAGAAACAGAGACCCAGATAGGAAAGCAGAGAAGCCCCTATAGCTAGTGCATACTGACCTAGCCCGTCCTATGCAAACCGAGTCCATAGATGGACATAGATATGCACAGTCGTTCACTGACGATTACTCAAGTGCTGTATTTGTATATTTCCACTAAATCCAAAAGTTACACAATAGAGGCTACTGAAAAGTTCCTAGCAGACACAGCTCAGTATGGAGAAGTAAAATGTATCTGTTCAGATAATGAAACAGAATTTACAAGCAGGGGTTTTCCACTGTTAAACAAGAACAGGATTAGACACGAAACATCGGCACATCGGCACGCAGAAAGAGGCTTGCGAACACTTTTAGAAATGGGCGGTTGCCCTATAGGCTGTGGAATCATGCAGTCCAGACAGCAGCCCATGTAAGGAATATGTTCTACAGTAGATGCACAAAACAGACACCATGCCAACTGTTAACTGACAGGAAGCCAAATTTGTCCAAAATGCAGAAGTTTTGATCTGATTGCCCCACATACAGACAAGAGAAGGGGAAGCTTGACTCTAGGTGTGACCAAGGTGTTTTTCTAGGCTATGACAAAAACAGCCCAGCTTACTTGGTGTACTACCCAAACAAAGAGAGGGTTAAGAAACACAGGTTGGTAAAATGTATGACCAAGACAGCTAAGGCAAGAGAAACACAAACACAAGAGTCATACACAGAGCACGGCACTGAGGTGCGTCTTAGGGCTAGCAGTACCGAAGAGAATACTGCCAAGGAAAGCGTAGAAAATATACAGGAGCAAAGCGTACAGGGTGAAGGTGTTCAAAGTGGTGTTTCTGAGACCATACCTGAACAGACTGACCAAATACAGCCGGGTATGTCCAACAGTGAAATGGGGACTAGAAGGAACCCATCTAGAAGCAAGAAAAAGCCACATTACCTAGAGGATTTCATAATACACTGCAAACATGCGTAGACTTTTGTTACAGAGCTGTATGTGATATCCCTCAAACCTACCAGGACGCTATGACGTCAGTCCAGTCAAGGCTGTGGAAAAATGCCATGGATGAGGAAATTCAGTCATTAGAGGAAACAAGACATTTACCCTCACCAACTTGCCACCCGGAAAAAGGCCAGTGGGGGGTAGATGAGTCTATGCTGTAAAAAATGACATTGACGGATTCAAGGCAAGATTTGTGGCAAAAGGCTACAGTCAGAAAAAGGGACTGACTATGAGGACACATTGTTGGGCCTAAGCCCAAAATTTCACTTATTGGTACCACTCAAGATGGCAAATTCTAATACATTTTTTTGAAAATGTACATTGTACCTTGTACCTGTAATAAATTGGATTCTAGGCTCATTTTCAGGACCTTTAATCATGTTTACCAAGGCTTGTTTAGTATCATTTTAAAGGGTAGATTCGTAGCTTTCATTTAGGCTCATTTAGTTCTAAGTGGGTCTGATAAATACAGCGGTCACAGAGGCTCTTTAAAGAGTTAACAACATTCATTGTCCCACAATTTTCGCCTAACTATAGTCTTTATTTGAGCATTGTGATGTGTAGGAAATACTCACAGGACTGTAATGATTCAGGAAAGGTATAATAATCCCATATTATCTCACCATGAGGGGTGATTATGGGCCTTACAGTAGAATATGGGCCCGAGCCTGAATTGTCACAAATTGGTACCACTCAAGGCTGCTAATTCTTGTTTGGTATTTTGAAAATGTTCAGATGATATTTCAACTTGATAAAACTTTACAAGTGGTATCTTAGTCACAGTTAACCCTAAGCCCAGTTGTTAGTCTGTCTGATGAATATAGAGGTCACATGGGCTCTAGTGTCAGCAGCATTTTTCTACAGTCATATAAACTTAAAATGGCTAGTCAGATTTTCTTTGTTTGTACCAATTTGTAGTATTGTAGTACTAAACAGGTGTCATGTCATATAGTTATCATGTGTGTTTGTATTTGTAAACTATTTTATGTACTAATTACTAAACAAATTACTTTTTGGAACAATATAGACAGACTAGAGGAAACAATCAGCGGTGAAGGGACATCACAGAGTGAATGGAATTGCTATGCAAGCAAAGCCTGTTGACCATCCTGCTGAGACCAGAGCTTTGCCTTGCATCCCAAACACCAAGAGGAGAAGGCATTTTTGACCAGGCATTGGATGTATGCCAAAGCTGTTGAAATGACTTGGAAACACCAGGAGATCTTCAGAGACATGATCCTTAGAATGGGGGTCTTCCATACTTGTACCTTCATGGCGACGATTGGTAAACGGTTTGCAGATGCTGGTCTAAGAGACCTTTGTGCAGAAGCAGGAGTGATAAAGGAGAGCGGGGGGAGGGGAGCCTCCCCGACCGGAGCCACGGAGCCCCGGGGGGGCAACAACAAACGAGCCCGCCGGAGAGGGTCTCGTGGCGGCCTACTGGTTAGGACACACCGGAGGCGATGGAAACCAGCCCTACCAAGCATTCTCCTCACAATGTCTTGTATCTTGATAGCTGATGGCTCTGTCTCAGGGGTTATTGATGGTCACAAGTATAATCGAGCAGTACAGCTGCTACAGCATGGGAAGGTTTCTGACCTTGGTTAGAGGAGAATCATGAGGAAGATCTGATTCACTTGGAAACAACTCTGCAAGCAGTCAACAACCTGTGTATAGTATCACAAACACGATTTGAGGTAACCCTTGATCATGATTCATGTCGGTGTATTCTAACACGGTATGATTCAGATTCAGATTCAGATTCAGATTCAGATTACTTTATTAATCCCGAGGGAAATTAAGGTGCAACAGTTGACACAGGGGGAATAAATGCACACACAAAAAATACTAATACCTAAGCTAAAAAAACAAAACAACTAACTAAATAAAAATTGTATAAACAAAAATATATTTAAATGAAATCTAAATGTATTGATAAATGAAGATAAATTTACAGTATTATTACAGTAATACGTAGGTATATACAATACACAACAATACGTATAGTGCAAATTGGCAGAATAATATATTAATAAATAACTCAACTGAAAAGTGACATGTGTAAAGTGAAAAGAGTGATTACAGTGCGTTGACCAAAAAAAGCCAAAGGATCAGATTCTAAAGATCAGGGGAGACAGGCCACACATAATAATACATGTGTTCAATACTTATATATTATATTAGATATTTTTGACTCATACAACTTATTTTTGACTTATACTTATACCTTCACCTTATACTTCAGCTCTGCTCTATTTTACTAGCAGGTATATGGTTTATTGTTTATCATAAGGATGCCCATTTGCTGACAACTAGACAACCAGCTAGTCTTCCTGGGGTCCAGGAATGTATGTGTGGGGATGCTGATAAGCCATTACACACCATTACAAGCAAACATATGTCCACATATATACCCTCTAGTGACCTCACAAGTAGGAGTCTCCAACCAGATGTATGATGATATAGGATGATATATAAGCCTTACCAGTTGGTAGGGCTTGTAGGCCTACCTACTGATCTATCCATCACTTGGTAGTCACCAGAGGGTATATTTTGACCTGGCTTGTAAATGCTTGTAATGGCAAATCAACCTCAATCAATCAATAATCCCACCTGGTAGTAAAATAGAGACCCATACCATCTGGGTGATTAAACCATTGTAGACGTCTCTCATGGCTTCACTTAAAAATACCAGTGTTATTTGTCAAAACGCCATTCTGCCGAAGAATTGGTCACAGTAAACAAACATCTACTACTCCTATTGGTCACAGTAAACAAACATCTACTACTCCTATTGGTCTCGAGGTACAACCGGCATCACTACTCCAGTTGGTCACGGTGTCTTTGTTGTCACAAGTTTAGAAGCAGAAACTCCAGGGGGTCTCACTCCTAGCGGCGCCTGTTGGCCGCTCCAACACATATGACTCTTACAATGCATACAGTATCACAGAGAGTGTTTTAGTTTTATACTTAGGATATACAAATACACTACATATCCCCCCTTTGGGACTCTATAAAGAAGTCCCAATACAAAAATGTTAACACAAATTTAAAAAACATTTTATACCTTCAATTGCATCATCATTTTGTTTCACAATTAACAGTGCATTGTTCCCATATTTTCACTTAAAGATTCATAGCGAAAGTCAACAATTTGACAATTTGAAAAACCATATGCGATTGTACTGCGTACAGTGTTGTAACATCAAAGAAACCAACAGTCACTGTTCTCCTTCAGGACTTCCTGGAAAATGAATTGTTCACAAGGTTCATGCATGCATTAGTTCAAGCATTGCTGATTAAACACATTTCTGTGAATATTGCATAATGTGGTATTATCACTCTCTGGTATCTCAGTAAATATACTCTCTGGTAAATATGTATATATGGAGCACAGAATGAAAACTCAGATATTTAGCAATAATAAAAAAACAATGTCCATGTTTTCTTATTTAAGATCACATTCCTTAAGGTTATGATTTTCCGTTCCCTAGGGGGAATTAAGCACAAAACATTAAACACAATCAAAACAAACACAACAACTGATAATCAGTTCATAACCATTCAACCACACTTATCATTGCATCATATCATAGACACATTGAACAATTAAATCTTAGTTAATCAAGAACATTAAATCACATATCATGCATTTAAAATCAATGGGCCACGCACCGCTGGTTGTATATATCCAGGAGGGAGGGGAGCTATATATATATATATATATATATATATATGGTTAGTACAGTTAAAATGTACATGGCTATCATACAGGTATGTAAACAATAATTATTTAAACTATAGGTAGAGGTTGAGAGTTATGATTACAGTGCAAGGCAGTCAAAGACATTGATGGCGGCTATTGAGAGGATGTATGTTGGCTTCATGTCATGGCTCAGCAATTGATCCGTGGAACGGTTCAGGACAAGCGGTGGTATGATGGCCAAAGGATCAGATTCTAAAGATCAGGGGAGACAGGCCACACATAATAATACATGTGTTCAATACTTATATATTATATTAGATATTTTTGACTCATACAACTTATTTTTGACTTATACTTATACCTTCACCTTATACTTCAGCTCTGCTCTATTTTACTAGCAGGTATATGGTTTATTGTTTATCATAAGGATGCCCATTTGCTGACAACTAGACAACCAGCTAGTCTTCCTGGGGTCCAGGAATGTATGTGTGGGGATGCTGATAAGCTATTACACACCATTACAAGCAAACATATGTCCACATATATACCCTCTAGTGACCTCACAAGTAGGAGTCTCCAACCAGATGTATGATGATATAGGATGATATATAAGCCTTACCAGTTGGTAGGGCTTGTAGGCCTACCTACTGATCTATCCATCACTTGGTAGTCACCAGAGGGTATATTTTGACCTGGCTTGTAAATGCTTTTAATGGCAAATCAACCTCAATCAATCAATAATCCCACCTGGTAGTAAAATAGAGACCCATACCATCTGGGTGATTAAACCATTGTAGACGTCTCTCATGGCTTCACTTAAAAATACCAGTGTTATTTGTCAAAACGCCATTCTGTCAAAGAATTTTTTGTTAAAGGTGGTGGACAAATAAAAAGTCTAACCGTGAAGCTATTGTAGTATAATTTTTACTCGGGTGGAATACAAATCTTTTTCAGAGGTCCGGATACTAAGTTCAATGTCTTTATTGAACAAAAAATAAAATAAAATAATCTACTGCAGCAAGATGGAGCTTGCCGTGCCAATTTGCAGACTGCCGATGTGCACCAAACATTATATAGAGAGTATAGTATCACAAACATCTACTACTCCTATTGGTCACAGTAAACAAACATCTACTACTCCTATTGGTCACAGTAAACAAACATCTACTACTCCTATTGGTCACAGTAAACAAACATCTACTACTCCTATTGGTCACAGTAAACAAACATCTACTACTCCTATTGGTCTCGAGGTACAACCGGCATCACTACTCCAGTTGGTCACGGTGTCTTTGTTGTTGCAAGTTTAGAAGCAGAAACTCCAGGGGGTCTCACTCCTAGCGGCGCCTGTTGGCCGCTCCAACACATATGACTCTTACAATGCATACAGTATCACAGAGAGTGTTTTAGTTTTATACTTAGGGTATACAAATACACTACATATCCCCCCTTTGGGACTCTATAAAGAAGTCCCAATACAAAAATGTTAACGCAAATTAAAAAACATTTTATACCTTCAATTGCATCATCATTTTGTTTCACAATTAACAGTGCATTGTTCCCATATTTTCACTTAAAGATTCATAGCGAAAGTCAACAATTTGACAATTTGAAAAACCATATGCGATTGTACTGCGTACAGTGTTGTAACATCAAAGAAACCAACAGTCACTGTTCTCCTTCAGGACTTCCTGGAAAATGAATTGTTCATAAGGTTCATGCATGCGTTAGTTCAAGCATTGCTGATTAAACCCATTTCTGTGAATATTGCATAATGTGGTATTATCACTCTCTGGTATCTCAGTAAATATACTCTCTGGTAAATATGTATATATGGAGCACAGAATGAAAACTCAGATATTTAGCAATAATAAAAAAACAATGTCCATGTTTTCTTATTTAAGATCACATTCCTTAAGGTTATGATTTTCCGTTCCCTAGGGGGAATTAAGCACAAAACATTAAACACAATCAAAACAAACACAACAACTGATAATCAGTTCATAACCATTCAACCACACTTATCATTGCATCATATCATAGACACATTGAACAATTAAATCTTAGTTAATCAAGAACATTAAATCACATATCATGCATTTAAAATCAATGGGCCACGCACCGCTGGTTGTATATATCCAGGAGGGAGGGGAGCTATATATATATATATATATATGGTTAGTACAGTTAAAATGTACATGGCTATCATACAGGTATGTAAACAATAATTATTTAAACTATAGGTAGAGGTTGAGAGTTATGATTACAGTGCAAGGCAGTCAAAGACATTGATGGCGGCTATTGAGAGGATGTATGTTGGCTTCATGTCATGGCTCAGCAATTGATCCGTGGAACGGTTCAGGACAAGCGGTGGTATGATGGCCAAAGGATCAGATTCTAAAGATCAGGGGAGACAGGCCACACATAATAATACATGTGTTCAATACTTATATATTATATTAGATATTTTTGACTCATACAACTTATTTTTGACTTATACTTATACCTTCACCTTATACTTCAGCTCTGCTCTATTTTACTAGCAGGTATATGGTTTATTGTTTATCATAAGGATGCCCATTTGCTGACAACTAGACAACCAGCTAGTCTTCCTGGGGTCCAGGAATGTATGTGTGGAGATGCTGATAAGCCATTACACACCATTACAAGCAAACATATGTCCACATATATACCCTCTAGTGACCTCACAAGTAGGAGTCTCCAACCAGATGTATGATGATATAGGATGATATATAAGCCTTACCAGTTGGTAGGGCTTGTAGGCCTACCTACTGATCTATCCATCACTTGGTAGTCACCAGAGGGTATATTTTGACCTGGCTTGTAAATGCTTGTAATGGCAAATCAACCTCAATCAATCAATAATCCCACCTGGTAGTAAAATAGAGACCCATACCATCTGGGTGATTAAACCATTGTAGACGTCTCTCATGGCTTCACTTAAAAATACCAGTGTTATTTGTCAAAACGCCATTCTGCCGAAGAATTGGTCACAGTAAACAAACATCTACTACTCCTATTGGTCACAGTAAACAAACATCTACTACTCCTATTGGTCTCGAGGTACAACCGGCATCACTACTCCAGTTGGTCACGGTGTCTTTGTTGTCACAAGTTTAGAAGCAGAAACTCCAGGGGGTCTCACTCCTAGCGGCGCCTGTTGGCCGCTCCAACACATATGACTCTTACAATGCATACAGTATCACAGAGAGTGTTTTAGTTTTATACTTAGGGTATAAAAATACACTACATATCCCCCCTTTGGGACTCTATAAAGAAGTCCCAATACAAAAATGTTAACACAAATTTAAAAAACATTTTATACCTTCAATTGCATCATCATTTTGTTTCACAATTAACAGTGCATTGTTCCCATATTTTCACTTAAAGATTCATAGCGAAAGTCAACAATTTGACAATTTGAAAAACCATATGCGATTGTACTGCGTACAGTGTTGTAACATCAAAGAAACCAACAGTCACTGTTCTCCTTCAGGACTTCCTGGAAAATTAATTGTTCACAAGGTTCATGCATGCGTTAGTTCAAGCATTGCTGATTAAACCCATTTCTGTGAATATTGCATAATGTAGTATTATCACTCTCTGGTATCTCAGTAAATATACTCTCTGGTAAATATGTATATATGGAGCACAGAATGAAAACTCAGATATTTAGCAATAATAAAAAAACAATGTCCATGTTTTCTTATTTAAGATCACATTCCTTAAGGTTATGATTTTCCGTTCCCTAGGGGGAATTAAGCACAAAACATTAAACACAATCAAAACAAACACAACAACTGATAATCAGTTCATAACCATTCAACCACACTTATCATCGCATCATATCATAGACACATTGAAAAATGTAATCTTAGTTAATCAAGAACATTAAATCACATATCATGCATTTAAAATCAATGGGATGAGTTGACCCATCTACCCGTAATACAGATTCTGAGGTATCTCACATTATCATCTTGATAGAAGTTAATGTACGATCAGTGGTCCTAGGGGGCCCTTGATTCCCTCAGTCAACTATTTTATCTGTGTGCTGTTCTAGCAAATCTTCTTAATGTTGCTGTAGGAGAAAACCTGTTATCTGCATGGTGTGATGTGTGTGATTCAATGATGTTCGATGTTCCATTGAATGGAATTTGTAGTCCAACATGTTGTGTTGAACTACAACCGCTGAGATACACCGCTGAGGTCCACATCTACCCGGACAGCAGTTGAGGTGACTTGGATCTGGTATGGTTGCTTTATTTTGGGCTGGACCCACGTTGGTTTGAAGATGCAGATGTATACCCAGTCCTCAACCTGGGGTGATGGTCCCCTGGTTGATGACTTGTCTGGGGTTGGATCAGCTGCCTGCTCCTGTTCAAACAAGTCAAGTCAAGTCAAGTCAAGTCAAGTTTATTGTCACATCAAAGTTATACAAGTATAAGCAATGGGTAAAAATCGTATGTGCAAAACCCGACGACAGACAGCAGTTATAAAAATAAAAATAATAGAATAAAAAAAGAAGTATATAACATTGATATATGCTATACACCCTTGTTCAGCAGCCTGATGGCCTGACTGTGGAAGCTATCTCTAAGTCTATTTGTGCGGCACTTGATACTGCGGTATCGCCTGCCTGATGGTAAAAGTGAGTACAGTTCGTGGCTGGGGTCATTATTGCTTACACTTTCTATTATTTTCTGAAAACATTACAATTTTCCTACCAGCGTCAATTCTACGTCAACTGGTAACGTTCTTATCGTTCTTTCCACCCGCACATCTAAAGCTTCACATCTTTCTGCCGTCGTCAATCCTTCATACTTGTTCTCCATGAATTTGCTTCACAGTTTGCTTCACAGTGTGGGGCAAATCCAAGAGGCCTCCTCATTTTTAGTATCCTATCCGGTATATAGAGCCCTCCGTTCGCCTTCATCCACTCTGTTCTCTGTTTCTCACAGCTCCTCCAACTGTATCTGGTGTTCATTACTATCAACATGTCTTCTCTTACTTTGGAGCACATATAGCAGTCTTCTTTGTTGTGAGCCTTCCCCGTGTAATTCATCCATTGAAACCAAACGTTTCCTCTTCCCAGTGTCATCAGTGGATCTATTAGGTAATCTATTACTGGATTAGATTCCACTTTTGTTCCACCTTTCTGTGTTGGTTGTGTTACTCTGGATGCCTATTCTGGTGCCTCTTTGGTCACGATCTCTTCTCCTAATGGTGCTGTCCTGCTTGGTCTCCGTTTTTCTTTTGTACCGTTTATTATCTGTTCATCCATCATCAGCTCCATAAATTCCTTATTGAAGATCTCTGGTACTTGGGTCGTTCTGTTAGTGTCGGCCAATTTTTCAGGTTCAGTTTTCGTTCTTTGATAGGGTCTCGACCTCCATTCGGCCAGGGATGATCTTTGTTTCTGAAGTAGATTCTTGTTCTGTCTCTGTGGTTTCCTGTTCTTCCTGATTTTGTTGCTTCTGCTGGGGTCCTTCTGGTTCTTGTGGGACTCTGGTTACGACACTTATGGTAGTTGAGGCTTCTGTGCTCAGATAATCCGGTCTCTGTGTGTTGATGGTGGTAGAGACAAAGATGGTACTTGAGTTTGAGAGAGCTGGTTTCGAAGTGGTGCGTGGACTTAGAGTCATGAGTTTCTGTTTTCGTTGAAGTTGCTAATGGTTGTGTTCGATTTTCACTGTTCTCTTTTACTGTTAGGGTCGTATACTTAAACAAAGGAAAAATCTGATCTCTGCATTCATATTGTCCTTCATCTTCCTTTTTGACATCTTTGATGAGGTGTGAACAATTCAAAAATGGTTTCATTCTGTTCCCATGTGAGGAATTAGAGTGTAGTTTGAGTGAGTTTCCTGCCTTGTTTTGTCCATACGGTGTCTGCGTTATAGAGTCCAATGTTACATGGGAGTATGACTGAGCTCCCTTTCATTCCTGTGACTACACTTTCTTGTCTTGCTCGTCGATTCCTCCTCAAAAGCTCATGGCGTGTTGACATCTGATCCATGTGAGCCCATCTCTTATTCCATTTTTTGGACATTTTGCCAATTTGTTCTTCTCTACCATGCCCACTGGAGTGGATGGCGTGACTGAAGCCATTCCCATGGTTGTCATTACCAGTGGTTACAAATATTTATGAAACTTACCCATAAACCAATTAGCAAACCAATCAAATGAGTCGGCAAAACAATACACCAAACAAAACAAATCAAATGAATCAAGTTAATCAATGAATTAATTAATCAAATAAAACTAATCAAAATAATCAACGAATCAAATCAATCAATCAATCAATTAATAAAATAAAACAACTCCCATTAATCAACAACTCAAATTAATCAATGAATGAATTAATCAAATAAAACAAATCAAATTAATCAACAAATCAAATTAATCAATGAATGATTGAATCAAATAAAACAACTCCCATTAATCAACAACTCAAATTAATCAATGAATGAATTAATCAAAGAAAACAAATCAAATGAATCAACAAATCAAATGAATCAATGAATAATTTAATCAAATAAAACATCTAATTAATCAATGTACATCCCCTTTATTGCTGTATACCAGCTTATAGCTGCCTCTTATACTTTTCAGTATATCCATATAGGTATGTGTGTATCAGGCTAAGCTCAAAACCTGTGTGTGTGTGTGTGTGTGTGTGTGTGTGTGTGTGTGTGTGTGTGTGTGTGTGTGTGTGTGTGTGTGTGTGTGTGTGTGTGTGTGTGTGTGTGTGTGTGTGTGTGTGAGAGAGAGAGAGAGAGAGAGAGAGAGAGAGAGAGAGAGAGAGAGAGAGAGAGAGAGAGAGAGAGAGAGAGAGAGAGAGAGAGATGTCAGCCGAGAGAAAGCGTAATGAACTGAGTAACATCTGACCTCAGATCCCTACTGGCTGTCCATGGAATTGGTTCTTTGGCCTTGTTTCCTTGAATATCACTAAAATTAAATCTAAACATTTTCTTAATGAAAATGAATGACCCAGCCGAAATAATTGTCCATATTAATCCTACAGTCAAGCAAGAACATGCAATGTTTATAGGGAAACGATTATAGGTGGCCCAGAAAACTGCACCACATTTGGAAAAAGAAAGAGGATTAATAGCCTCCATTCAGCCTAAAGCGTGCTGAAAACTAGATTTAAGTTATTAACTTCTGAAAGATAAACCAAGAAGGTGAGCTCTACCTCTGGTTTAGTGGAGTAGGTTATTTCCTCGCAACATGTGGAAACAACCCATATGTTCCATACAAAGAACAGACTAAAGGAGAGACCATGCTTCTCTCCTCATTTGCATACAAACAACCTCGTCATCGGGTTGGATTTACATTGGGATCATGGCGACTAAAACTCTTGCCTCTTGCGTTTCTTGTACACCACGTGTGCCACCAAGGCCTACAGTACCATAAAGAACCACGTGGTCCACAAAGAACCACGTGGTCCACAAAGAACCACGTGTTCCACAAAATAACCACGAGTTCCACAAAGGGCCACAATTTACCACGTGGTCCACAACAAACCACTATCCACCACGTGGTCCACAAAGAACCACAATCTACCAACATCTACCACGTGTTCTTTAGTGTCCTCCTAAGCCAATTTGACATAACATTATTTAATCACAAGTTTACACCCCCTTGGTTAAACCCAAAAACACAACTCCTACCTAAGTGGACTTTATTGCCACTTCTTCGCTAACTAGAAATACCCCCCATAATCCCTATGGATTCCCGAAAATAACAAGCGTCCTTGGGAAAATTATTTTCCCACTTTAAATCAATACGTTCTCAAAGCTACATAATGACTTTAACTAGATTAAAGTGAGCGGCGTTTCTTCCGTGGACACCTGGTTTATTTTTTTTTTTGAAAAAACTCTGGTAGGTGGCGTGCGACTGTCGATCAGATCTCCAGAAGTGTGCAAAAGTTATAAATGAACGTGCTGCTAACTTCCTGAACAAAGATAGTTGCGATAAAAAGAATAAATAACAAAAAACTTCGTCATTGTGCGGGAGCTCGCGACACGGCAGCCATCTCGTACGGCGCCATACTCCATACACTCTATTATTAACTATTAACTATATTAATAGTTAATATATTAACTATATTAACTAACTATTAGTTTATAGTGGTACTCCCACTCGACAAACTATTAGTTTATAGTGGTACTCCCACATTAAAGTTTCTAAGTGGTACTCCCACACTACAGTTTATAGTGGTACTCCCACTTTCAAATTTAGCGGACGTGAAAAGTATTCTATTCCATCCGATAGACCCAAAGGTCATTTTCGATTTGGTCAATTGTTAACCATAGCCTTAAACATAATCAATAAAAGCAGACGCACTCAAGCGCTCTGATGAAGATGTTTAGAGCTCAAACCCTGGCCTGGCCAGTACCGGTGCCCACGTTTGTTCACCCCACCGACAGCAGCTGGTCAACAATTGTTTTAACCAAATACTGTTTATGACGCCAATATGTAGTATAATTTCTACTCGGGTGGAATAAGAATCTTTCTCAGAGGTCCAGATACTAAGTTCAATGTCTTTTTTTATTCTATTATATTCTATTATATTCTATTCTATTATATTATATTATATTTTATATTATATCTATTATTTATTTACTATTATTATTCATTTAAAAAAGCATTAAATTCATCAACTGCAGCATGATGGAGCCTGCCGTGCCAATTTGCAATTTGACTGGTGACGCGCTCCTTTACCAAACATTATATAGAGAGTATAGTATCACAAACATCTACTACTCCTATTGGTCACAGTAAACAAACATCTACTACTCCTATTGGTCACAGTAAACAAACATCTACTACTCCTATTGGTCACAGTAAACAAACATCTACTACTCCTATTGGTCACAGGAAACAAACATCTACTACTCCTATTGGTCACAGTAAACAAACATCTACTACTCCTATTGGTCACAGTAAACAAACATCTACTACTCCTATTGGTCACAGTAAACACATCTACTACTCCTATTGGTCACAGTAAACACATCTACTACTCCTATTGGTCACAGGAAACAAACATCTACTACTCCTATTGGTCACAGTAAACAAACATCTACTACTCCTATTGGTCACAGTAAACAAACATCTACTACTCCTATTGGTCACAGTAAACAAACATCTACTACTCCTATTGGTCACAGTAAACAAACATCTACTACTCCTATTGGTCACAGTAAACACATCTACTACTCCTATTGGTCACAGGAAACAAACATCTACTACTCCTATTGGTCACAGTAAACAAACATCTACTACTCCTATTGGTCACAGTAAACAAACATCTACTACTCCTATTGGTCACAGTAAACAAACATCTACTACTCCTATTGGTCACAGTAAACAAACATCTACTACTCCTATTGGTCTCGAGGTACAACCGGCATCACTTGTGGTCACGGTGTCTTTGTTGTCGCATCACAAGTTTAGAAGCAGAAACCCCAGGGGGTCTCACTCCTAGCGGCGCCTGTTGGCCGCTCCAACACATATGACTCTTACAATGCATACAGCATCACAGACAGTGTTTTAGTTTTATACTTAGGGTATACAAATACACTACACTATGCAAGTACTTTTAACAACAATGTCACAAAGACCAAAGTGCTACTGCTATTGTTTCCATCGCCATCGATAGCTCAAGCTAAATGTAATAAAGTAATTTGGACCAATTCTGTTGGGAGCTGAGGTTTAAATGAAGCCAGGAGAGGACGGTTACGATGGTTTAATCACACAGACCGGCATGGTGTCTTAAAGGGTCTTTCAGATTGGTCTTTCAGAAGTGTAACTGTTGCACCCTGCAGGCACTGTGACATCATTATGAAGAAGGGAGATAAAGGCGTGGGTGAGTTAATTAACCTGGAGACTGACAGGGTTGTTCATGTCCCTGGTTAGTGGCTCCTAACCATGTAGTGGCCTTACAAGTGCAGACATTTGATCTGCCGCTCCACCGGTTGTGATGTGGAAATCACTCCAGACATAATGAAGGTGTTCTTCACCCTCCCTGTCCTCAGGCACCACCGTGGCTTCACCTTCCCTGTCCCTGTGTGACGAGAACACACACACACACACACTGCCTGGGGTATGGCGCCGTACGAGATGGCTGCCGTGTCGCGAGCTCCCGCACGACGACGCAGTTTTTTGTTATTTATTCTTTTTATTGCAACTTTTTTAGTTCAGGATGTTAGCAGCAAGTTCACTTATAACTTTTGCACACTTTGGGAGATCAGATCGACAGTCGCTCGCCGCCTACCGGAGTTTTTTCACTCTTTCGACTCGGACGTCCCGCCCGAAGTCACAGCTGGATTATCTCCGTCCATTTTGGGCACGATTACGCGCAAGCGTCGCCGGAGGAAGCGAGGGAAGCGAGCCGGCGTGCTAGTCAGGCTGAGATGTCGATCCGATCGCCCCCCACTACCCACCATTCTACTGGCTAATGTACAGTCTCTGGACAATAAGTTAAGCGAACTACAGGCTCGTATTCAATTCCACCGGGAAACTAGGGACAATTGCATTATCTGCCTTACGGAGACATGGATGTCGGAGGGGGTTACCGACGCAGCTATCGAGCCGACGGGATTTTCCGTACACCGGGCGGACAGAACAAAGGCTCTCTCCGGTAAAGATCGCGGAGGGGGGGTATGTCTCATGATAAACAGATCTTGGTGCAACCAAAGTCATGTACATCCCCTCAAGTCTTTCTGTTCCCCGGACCTGGAGTACCTGATGCTTATGTGCCGTCCATACTGGCTACCTCGGGAGTTTACAGCGGTAACCGTGACCGCTGTTTACATTCCCCCACAAGCCAACACGGACACAGCGCTGAAGGAACTGTACGGGGCTATCAGCGAACAGGAGTCGGCCCACCCCGAGGCTGCTCTCATCGTAGCGGGGGACTTCAACAAGGCGAACCTGAAGAAGGTTCTCCCGAAGTTCTACCAACACATAAAGAGCAACACACGGGGCGAGCGGATCCTCGACCACTGCTACACTCCCTTCCGTGATGGCTACAAGGCCCTCCTCCGCCCACCGTTCGGCAAATCAGATCACCGCTCTATCCAGCTGCTCCCCGCCTATAGGCAGAGACTGAAGCAGCAACCGATCGCTGTGAGGGAGGTCCAATGCTGGTCGGACCAATCAGATTCTACGCTGCAGGATTGTTTTGATCACGCTGACTGGCACATGTTCCGCGTTGCCTCGGACAATAACATCAACGAGTACGCGTCGTCGGTCACCGGGTTCATCAAGAAGTGCATAGATGACGTTGTTCCGACCAAGTCGGTTCGGATATATCCCAACCAGAAACCGTGGATTAACGGCGATGTTCGCGCTGCCCTACATGCGCGTAACGCCGCCTTTGGTTCCGGGAATACGGAGGAATATACGAGAGCCCGTTACGACCTCCGTAAGACCATCGTCACTGCCAAGCGGGAGTATAAGGACAGAGTGGAAGATAAATTCAAGAAACACGATGCGAGGGGTATGTGGCAGGGGCTGCAGAATATAACGAACTTCAGAGGGAGAACCAGTTGTGTAGAGAACTCCTCTACCTCCCTCCCAGGAGAGCTAAATACATTTTTTGCTCGGTTCGACGTAAACGGCAGCCCGCCGAAGCCAGCACCGACTGGGGAGACCAGCCAGCTGCGCATCTCGGAGGCGGATGTGCGCCGCACCTTTAAGCGGCTGAACATCCGTAAGGCGGCAGGCCCCGACGACATCCCGGGCCGCGTCCTCAGAGCATGCGCAGACCAGTTGGCAGGAGTCTTTGCAGACATCTTCAACCTCTCCCTGTCCCAGGCTGTTGTCCCCGCGGTCTTCAAGATATCCACCATCGTGCCTGTCCCTAAACAAACCAAGGTAACATGCCTGAATGACTACAGACCTGTGGCCCTCACCTCGATCGTTAGCAAATGCTTCGAGAGGTTGGTCAAGGACTTTATTTGCTCCGTGTTACCTACCACGCTGGACCCATGGCAATTTGCATATCGTCAAAATAGATCCACGGACGACGCAATTGCCATGGCCCTCCACACTGCCCTTTCCCACTTGGAGGGGAAGAACTGTTATGTGCGAATGCTGTTTGTGGACTACAGCTCAGCATTCAACACAATAGTTCCTGCCAAGCTCGACACCAAGCTGAGAGGTCTAGGCGTACCCCCATCCATGTGCAGCTGGATACTGAACCTCCTGTCGGACCGCCGCCAGGTG
>CM051017.1:2463508-2503508 GCA_027704905.1 Muraenolepis orangiensis
ACTAATCAGTCAACAAGTGTGTGGAAACAAAATGCAACAACCAGCTCAACGAGACTCAACACTGAGACAAAACCAGCAAAGACAAATGAGTCTCACTCACCAATGATGTTCACTTAAAGACCAAATCCATTCTCAAATCCAAATCCAGGTCATAAAGATGATCACTTTTCAGACCCTAAATAAGTTGCCTTTCCAATTCCCTGACATCTTGTCGGTCCCAAATAGCAAGCACTCCCATCAGTAGAGCCTCTTGTGGCTAGTAGAGCCACAGGTATCTTTCCCAGTTGCTAGCCTGAAAATGGCGAACATAGCCTGCTTTAACAACTTGATTCAGCTCAAGATTGTCAGGCGTTGGATGGCCTTTTTTAATAATGTCCATCTTTACATTGAATGGTCGTCTTGAAAATGGTTCCGACAATAAATCCGCAACGACATCATCTTCGCCTGTTGCCATTTTGACGTAAGTAGTATACTTTCTAGCTCCCTATTGAGCTGTGGGGAAATCTGAAAGAATACGCCCATTAGAAGATTCAAGATGTTTAATTGCCATTTGCACAAGTACAAGTCCAATGGAACGCTCACCGTCTGTGTGTTGGCGTGTGTGTGTGTGTGTTGGTGTGTTGGTGTGTGTGTGTGTTGGTGTGTTGGTGTGTGTGTGTGTTGGTGTGTTGGTGTGCGTGGTCCCAAATAGCAAGCACTCCCATCAGTACACACACGCAAATATCTGATTGGTTGCATTGTTTTTCCAACACAAAACCACTCAAATGCGTCGTGCATGGACCGAGAAAGACAAACAAATCAACGTAACACTGTAATATAACTGATAACAACACAGATACCATTCTCATTTATTCATTTTATTTAAATTTTTATTAAATTGTATTACATTTTATTAATACAATTAATTTGATTATTTTTTTTGTTTCATCTGAGAGTTCCAGGGTCTTCTCTGAATACCTTGAAGGCCCTGACGCTTCACCACTGCTGTTTGTCCCCTTTATTCCTACTTTACCTCCGCTACACGGTGCTTCACGTCAACACACAACACTGGAAAGGTCCGCTCTGGTCACTGGGTGTTCTGCGTCACAGGGAAAGCAAACATCTTGCCGGTGATATCACCAAGAGATGGTGAATACCATTGGTCCCAGAATGTACTCTTAGAACATTAAAAAAAAAATAAACTTGGCTAAACAGATTGTGGTAAAGCTCATGAAAGGAGGCAGACTCTGACTCCGAACACGAAACACGATAAGAAGCAAAGGAGAAACTCTCACCTGGCTCTTCTGGGTGAGTTGTAACACTTCAGAGGTCTAGGAAGGACCAATTGAAATGAGAAAGTGAAGTGAGGATATTAAGACAATTCCGGCCCACTCTCTCTGTGAGTGAAGTATAGAGACAAGTAGATGATGGGTTGGATATGTCTTCTATTTCTATCCTCCAAAACTTCTCCAAGAAAAAAATGGAATCACCACCGCACAATATGACTGTTAAAAGGCCAGTTGTTGGAGTGAAGACCATAGACCATAGAGAGTCCGATAAATACCTTGAAAAAACCACCAACAAGATTTAAAATAGTATTTGCCACAACACTGCAACAAGTACAATGGAACGCTTGCTCCCCATTCCCTCCCACAGTATGAATGTCCTACAACAATACTATACTATACTAAACTATACAATCCTTTACTGTACTTAACAATACAATATACTATAAACAACACTTACTAAACACAATCAAATAACAATAAAATAACAACTATAAAGTGACGTATCACCTGCAAGACGTTGAACGAGAAGTGGTTAAATGTGAACAACACAACAGGTTCCTTATGCATGACTGAGACCAGAAAAAAAATGACAAGACAATTGACAGTAAAATGACTACACTAACGTGATGAGACACCGTGCTCACGCCAGCGTGGGAGCACCAGCGCCGGGGGTCACAGCCCTTTAAATGGCGAGAGACTCTGACTGCAGGCGGCGCCCTGTTTAGACAGACGCCATGAGGTCACAGCTGAGCCCTCATCTGATCCCTCCCTCTGGCGGGCGGTGGAGCTTTGGAGCTCCAGCCTGAGGGGCCTGGTCCAAGGCTGGAGGGCCCCTGGCCAAGGGGGGGCTAGTGGGGTAATTTGCCCATGATCCACGTCCTTCACCCGCCCACTTGTGACGTCACTCGACCGGATGGATGGGAGGCAGAAGAGTGCCTCGTGAATGCACACAGCTGCTGCCTCCATCTCACGATACTGAGGACTGTGGCCTCCTGGGAATAATCGAGGCCCCAAGGCCTGTTCAAAAGTGTGTGTGTGTGTGTGTGTGTGTGTGTGTGTGTGTGTGTGTGTGTGTGTGTGTGTGTGTGTGTGTGTGTGTGTGTGTGTGTGTGTGTGTGTGTGTGTGTGTGTGTGTGTGTGTGTGTGTGTGTGTGTGTGTGTGTGTGTGTGTGTGTGTGTGTGTGTGTGTGGTCATGCATGGGTGTGCACTTGTGTGCAAGTCGGTGTGTGCTTGATGGGGCAAAGAAGGGATATACATAAATGACGTAATAATATGCTGTGTGTGTGTCTTATGGTGTGTGTCATATATTGTGTGTGTCATATATTGTGTGTACGTGTGTGTGTGTGTGTGTCTTATAGTGTGTGTATGTTGGTACCTTACGTTGTTCATGCAGGAGCAAACCTTTCTCAGCCGGTGTGCAGCACACAGCCCACGTACCTGGGAGAGGGACTGCAGAGGTGTGCTGAACACAGGGGGAGACGGGGGGGGGGGGGGACGCCGGGTGTGGGGGAGACGGGGGGGGGGAGACTCCGGGTGTGGGGGAGACGGGGGGGACGCCGGGTGTGGGGGAGACGGAGGGGGGGCGAGACGTCAGTGTGGGGGAAGTCAGGACTGTGTTGTGTTTTTGGGACCGATTGTGACTGACGGCGGCAAATGAGGGTTCTCACTTTGAAGATGGCCGTCCATCGCCTGGAGCTCTAGCTTCGGCGGGCGCATATTTTAATGTTCAATGAGCCTGTTGCGAGAAGGAGGAGGAGGAGGAGGAGGAGGAGGAGGAGGAGGAGGAGGAGGCGGCAGAATGTTCCGGATCCCTCGTCATGCATTTTGATGGTCTGTCCTTAAAGCAGGCAGCTAAAATCCCAAACGGGTGGTCAGAAATGAGCGAGAATTGCCATTATTCTGAGGGCATGGTGTGTGTGTGTGTGAGAGAGAGAGAGAGGGCATGATGAGGGAGAGAGAGAGAGAGGGAGAGCATGATGAGGGAGAGGAGGAGAGCATGATGAGGGAGAGAGAGAGAGAGAGAGGGCATGATGAGGGAGAGAGAGAGGGCATGGAGAGAGAGAGAGAGAGAGAGAGAGAGAGAGAGAGAGAGAGAGAGAGAGAGAGAGAGAGAGAGAGAGAGAGAGAGAGAGAGAGGAGAGAGAGAGAGAGAGAGAGAGAGAGAGAGAGAGAGAGAGAGAGAGAGAGAGAGAGAGAGAGAGAGAGAGAGAGCATGAGAGAGAGAGAGAGAGAGAGAGATGAGAGAGAGAGAGAGCATGATGAGGGAGAGAGAGAGTGTCTGTGTCTTTCTCACCAAGAGACGGGCTTCTGTCACCACACGAGACATGCATGGCCATGTGTAAATACCACCATGGCCAGAATATGAGAAAAAACATCCAAATCAATTTCAACTTGCGCAGCAGTCTCCTATTATGTGAGAGGAGAAAGAGCGGGAAAATGATTCTCTCTGATATCCACGGGCTCATCTGATGCCTGGTTATCAATACCCACAGACATAATGACGGGCGCGTTGATTTCTCGCCGATCACCAGGCAGGCGACCTTCCAGATGAAGCATGAGGCTAAATGACATTCATCAGTGTGTGTGTGTGTGTGTGTGTGTGTGTGGGGGTGGGGGGGGGGGGGGGGCTAGGGCAGCAGTCTGTATAGTGATTCATTGAAGACCCTTTGAAAACATTTCCTCTGGTTGTTCCTCTGCAGCCGTTACCCACATCGCGTGGCAGCTATCCATCTCACGTCCGCATTCAATCCATTGTAGCGACCCTTTACACTCAACGGGAGGACAGATTCTCTTTTCAGCGACTCTCGGCGGGGGCAATGCCTGTCATTTGGAGGAACAACTCTCAGCTCTCTCTCTGTGTGTGTGTGTGTGTGTGCTCACTGCTGACTGTCTGTGTGTTCCCTTTGGTGTCCAGCCTCCGGCCTCCTCTGGCAAGACCTCGCCCAGCAAGTCGGTCCAGAACGGCAGCCCGTCCAAATGCCCTCGCTTCATGAAGATCAAGAACTGGGAGAGCGGCACGGTCTACAGCGACACCCTTCACCACAGCTCCAGCCAGGTCTGTCTGTCTGTCTGTCTGTCTGTCTGTCTCTCTTCACCACAGCTCCAGCCAGGTCTGTCTGTCTGTCTGTCTCTCTTCACCACAGCTCCAGACAGGTCTGTCTGTCTGTCTGTCTGTCTGTCTCTCTTCACCACAGCTCCAGACAGGTCTGTCTCTTAACCATAGCTCCAGAAAGGTCTACAGATCTATGTCTATATATATCTGTAAATCTCTCGCTCTCTCTTATATATACATATTGTTTTACCTTCATCATAACTCCAGCAAGGTGTATCTATATATCTATCTTTATATACAGTGTATATGTGTCTCTGTCTCTCTGTGCAATGGTATGACCACATCGTAGGTTCTTGGTGGTTAGAGCAACATGTGTTGGCAGTCAAAGGGAGGTGGGAGTTAGATAGGGGGGGTACAGGAGGCTCTGTCTGGAGAACCCAGCAGGTGGCAGGTGACACACGCAGGGGCCTTGAGCTGAGGACACATTCACCGATAACAACGTGGCGTCTTCTGCTCGTCTTCTGCAACCGTAGCCATTGTGGTGTCACTCACACACACAAATCAACCCCCCCCCTACCCTCTCAACAGATAGCCAGTCTGGTACTAGTGGTTGAAACTATCCTCCCCCCTCCCCCCCCCCCCCCCCCCTTTGCTCAATAGCAACAGTGAGCATAGCTGGGTTTGTTAACTTCCAACAGTTGTATCAAGTTTCGAAGAGATCAGAAGTCCGTATCCACAATGTTACACAAAGTTATTTTGAGTAGTAGACAAACTTTCCTCGTCCAAAACCAAACAGAATTACTGTAAACTAAACTGATCTGGCCTCATTGTGTCGGTTAATCAAGTGCAGCAACATAACGTTCCACTGCTGATATACTGTATATATATATATATATATATATATATATATAGTAAGTATATTTTTGTATCATGAATCCATCGGCAACCTTAATGACCGTCTGTAAACTGCAGCCGCATAATTACCTGAGAGACTTATCAGACGTGTGGCTGTGTGCATCTCAATGAATCTCTCTCTCTCTCTCTCTCTCTCTCTCTCTCTCTCTCTCTCTCTCTCTCTCTCTCTCTCTCTCTCTCTCTCTCTCTCTCTCTCTCTCTCTCTCTCTCTCTCTCTCTCTCTCTCTCTCTCTCTCTCTCTCTCTCTCTCTCTCTCTCTCTCTCTCTCTCTCTCTCTCTCTCTCTCTCTCTCTCTCTCTCTCTCTCTCTCTCTCTCTCTCTCTCTCTAAAAGTAAAGCAGCTTATCATGAATGGAAAGAGACAAGTGTGCGGATGGTCCAATTAATCTTAGCGGTGTTATTTCTAACGCCCCCAGGCTGTTACTCATCCATTTCCTCCTCCCTCTGTTGTCGTGGTCCTGTTGATCTCTGAGCTTACGGCTCTCCTGTGTTCCTCTCCTGCTTCTGATGAGCTTCCTCCCACCTCCTGTTGTCTTCTGCCTTTTTTATGTGTGCATTTCCACCTCTCCCCCTTTCCCTCTGTCCTTCTCTCCCTCTTTCACTTCCTACCTCCCCCTCTGTCCTTCTTTCACTTCCTACCTTTCCCTCTGTCCTTCTCTCACTCTTTCACTTCCTACCTCTCCCTCTGTCCTTCTCTCACTCTTTCACTTCCTACCTCTCCCTCTGTCCTTCTCTCACTCTTTCACTTCCTACCTCCCTCATTTATTGCATCTCTCTCTCTCTCTCTCTCTCTCTCTCTCTCTCTCTCTCTCTCTCTCTCTCTCTCTCTCTCTCTCTCTCTCTCTCTCTCTCTCTCACATCCACCTTATCCTCTCTCTTTATCTTTCTCTTATCAGTCCCCTCTATGGAACACTTTCCATTTGAGTTTTTCAATCAATTTGAAAAGGAAAAAAGGAGGGTTTGTTGTGGTCAGAACCGGGGGGGGGGGGGGGGGGGTCAGAGCGGGGGGGTCAGAGCGAGGCTGTTTGCACAGTGTAAGTGGACGGCTTGCGTACAACAAGACGTCCCCTTTTTAGAAACGCTGGGTTGTTGCAATTTCCGCTTTGGCTGCACGCTTGCGTTCCACAATCTTGTGTTTACCGCAAACTGAAGTGACAGCTCAGTTCAGCCCCCGTCGTATTACACTGACCATACAGTCCCCCCCCCCCCCATCCTGTCTCCCTCTGTCTCTGGTCCCCCCCCCCCCATCCTGTCTCCCTCTGTCTCTGGTCCCCCCCCCCCCCCCATCCTGTCTCCCTCTGTCTCTGTGTGATGGAAGGATACCAAGACATGACTCACTCACTCACTCATTCATTAAAGGTCCATTTGAGAGGAATTCAATGGAATGGATATTTTTCATATGCACAATCGGCGAACACCCTCCACTGTGTGTGTGTGTGTGTTCACATCTTTTCTGCTTAGCGGTGACCGGTGGAATATGTAACATCAGTTATATTATGGTTGATAAGATGTAACAGGGGTTATATAACAGCTTAATAAGACGTAACATCAGTTATATAACAGCTTACTAAGACGTAACATCAGTTTTATAACGGGTTAATGAGCTGTAACAGGGTTATATAACAGCTTAATAAGATGTAAACAGGGTTATATAACAGGTTAACAAGATGTAACAGCATTTTTATAACAGGTTAATAAGATGTAACCGCGGTTATATAACGGGTTAATAAGATGTAACAGGGTTATATAACAGGTTAATAAGATGTAACCGCGGTTATATAACGGGTTAATAAGATGTAACAGGGTTATATAACAGGTTAATAAGATGTAACCGCGGTTATATAACGGGTTAATAAGATGTAACAGGGTTATATAACAGGTTAATAAGATGTAACCGCGGTTATATAACGGGTTAACAAGATGTAACAGGGGTTATATAACAGGTAAGTGTGTTATAACTGGAGTTATATAACGGGTTAATAAGATGTAACAGGGGTTATATAACAGGTAAGTGTGTTATAACTGGAGTTATATAACGGGTTAATAAGATGTAACAGGGGTTATATAACAGGTAAGTGTGTTATAACTGGAGTTATATAACAGGTTAATAAGATCTAACGGGGGTTATAGAACAGGTCAAATAGGTTTTATTTTGGGTGACTCAAATACAAAAACATAAAATAGAACCGTTCCATCTGTGGATGTAAAATGGAGGGAAATCGATCATTGTTCAATAACATATACTACCCACGTTGTAACACGTGATGGTTGAAGATTCTGTCTGTCAGTCACCCTTCCTCCTTGCCCTGGCCTGGGTTATCTCTTTCCCCGAATGGGACTTCTTCACGCTAAACGCGCCTTTCTCAACCCTTCAGATGCCCATCTGCACGGAGCCCGTGTGCCTGGGCTCCATCATGGTGCCGACCGCACGCAAACCGGACGAGGTTCGGACCCGAGAGGAGCTCCTCCCCCTGGCCACCGACTTCATAGACCAATACTACACCTCCAATAAAAGGCAAGGGCCCGCTCTGCTCTATCATATCAAACTAATACACACACACACACACACACACACACACACACACACACACACACACACACACACACACACACACACACACACACACACACACACACACACACACACACACACACACACACACACACACAAGTCTGTACTGCATTGTATTCATGATGCTGCTGCACTGCTGTCACTGTAAAATGCTTTTTGCACCGATCACCATATATGTATATACTGTATCATCCATCAGTCACTTTATTGTTATTTTTATTGTGTATCGTATGTTATAGTATAGTGTTGTAAAATCTATAGCATATAGTAGGTTTCATATAGTGTTGTTTAGTATAGTAGTGTAGTGCGTAGTATAGTATTGTTGTTCAAAGTCATACTGCGGGAGTGAATGGGGAGTAAGCATTCCATTGTACTTGTTGTTGCACATGGCAAATAAAAGCATCTTGAATCTTGAGAAGTTTGACATAAGCCCTGCTCCATTGGCGTAGAGCTCTATGTATACAATGGGACAAGTTACCAAGTTACAAGTCCTCAAGTACTGTGTAGCAGCACCACCGCGCTAGGTTGAGGCTACATCGCTGACATCACCAACGCCGGCCACACCGGCGCTTTGAATGCAACCTCGCTGACCGTTGACCGCTTGACCGCGTTATGGCCGTGCCGTAGGTTCGGGTCCAAGCCCCACGTGGACCGCCTGGAGGAGGTCACCAAGGAGATCGAGGCGTCCGCCACCTACCAGCTCAAAGACACAGAGCTCATCTACGGCGCCAAGCACGCCTGGAGAAACGCAGCGCGGTGTGTGGGGAGAATCCAGTGGTCCAAGTTACAGGTGACGCGCACACGCACACACGTGTACACGCACACACGTGTACACGCGTGTACACGCACACGCGTGTACACGCACACGCGTGTACACGCACACGCGTGTACACGCACACGCGTGTACACGCACACGCGCACACTCTCTGGAAGTTTGGCCCGGCCCAAGTTGTCTTGGCAAAAAGTATGCGATTGAAAATGTATTTCCATTTCACAGTGACACTAACCCTTGCACCATTACTCTATATTGCTATTTTTTTATTTTAGCGCTGGAACATTCTTTCTAATATAAATAATAAAGTATGTGTTAAATCTAGACAAGCCGTCCATCTGTGGTGGTGCTACGGTGGATGGCTCGAAAGTGTAGCAAAAATCAACAAGCACACACACACACACACCACCTGCCGTGGCAGGTGGTGTGTGCGTCCAAAATGACTCATCATTCAAAATTGGAGACTGTTCAGGCTAATGGAAGATGAGATTGGCTAAAATTAATTGTACAAGCTTGGAGCATTTTTTTAAATGTTATTTTGCAGTGAAGATGGTGATTTAATTAAAGGACAAGGAATGGCAGCGCTGAAAGATGCAATTAGCGCCCGTCTTTCTAACGCTCTGTCTCGAGATAAAATGAAGTCTTTCTTTTCATCCTTCTGGGCCGATACGGCGGCTTTTGTTCCCGTCGGCCATCCGATGTCGCTTGCCGGAATGAAGATGGACATGTTGTTTTCTTTTTCTTCTTCTTCAGGTGTTCGACGCCAGGGACTGCACCACAGCACATGGGATGTACAACTACATCTGTAACCATATCAAGTATGCCACGAACAAAGGGAACCTGAGGTACATCTACTACATCCTACCTACATGAACTACATCCTACATACATTAACTACATCCTACCTACATGAACTACATCCAACCTACATTAACTACATCCAACCTACATTAACTACATCCTACCTACATGAACTACATCCTACATACATTAACTACATCCTACCTACATGAACTACATCCTACCTACATGAACTACATCCAACCTACATTAACTACATCCAACCTACATGAACTACATCCAACCTACATGAACTACATCCAACCTACATCAACTACATCCAACCTACATGAACTACATCCAACCTACATTAACTACATCCAACCTACATTAACTACATCCTACCTACATGAACTACATCCTACATACATTAACTACATCCTACCTACATGAACTACATCCTACCTACATGAACTACATCCAACCTACATTAACTACATCCAACCTACATGAACTACATCCAACCTACATGAACTACATCCAACCTACATTAACTACATCCAACCTACATGAACTACATCCAACCTACATTAACTACATCCAACCTACATGAACTACATCCTACCTACATGAACTACATCCAACCTACATGAACTACATCCAACCTTCATGAACTACATCCTACCTACATGAACTACATCCAACCTTCATTAACTACATCCTACCTACATGAACTAAATCCTACCTACATTAACTACATCCTACCTATGTTAACTACATCCTACCTACATGAACTACATCCAACCTACATGAACTACATCCTACCTACATGAACTACATCCTACCTACATGCTTAACTACATCCTACCTACATGAACTACATCCTACCTACATGAACTACATCCAACCTACATTAACTACATCCTACCTACATCAACTACATCCTACCTACATGAACTACATCCAACCTACATGAACTACATCCAACCTACATTAACTACATCCAACCTACATTAACTACATCCAACATACATTAACTACATCCTACTTACATTAACTACATCCAACCTACATGAACTAAATCCAACCTACATAAACTACATCCAACCTACATTAACTACATCCAACCTACATTAACTACCTCCAACCTACATTAACTACATCCTACCTACATGAACTAAATCCAACCTACATAAACTACATCCTACCTACATTAACTACATCCAACCAACATTAACTACATCCTACCTACATTAACTACATCCAACATACATGAACTACATCCAACATACATGAACTACATCCTACCTACATGAACTGCATCCAACCTACATGAACTACATCCAACCTACATGAACTACATCCAACCTACATTAACTACCTCCAACCTACATTAACTACATCCAACCTACATTAACTACCTCCAACCAACATTAACTACATCCAACCTACATTAACTACATCCTACCTACATGAACTACATCCTACCTACATCAACTACATCCTACCTACATTAACTACATCCAACCTACATTAACTACATCCGACCTACATTAACTACCTCCAACCAACATTAACTACATCCTACCTACATCAACTACATCCTACCTACATGAACTACATCCTACCTATATTAACTACATCCTACCTATATTAACTACATCCAACCTACATTAACTACATCCAACCTACATTAACTTAAACCCTGCATATCAAGCCCTAACCCCCCCCTTGTTTCTGTTTAGCTTGTGTGGGCTCATGTTTTTGTTCTAGTTCAACCTGTTCTCCTGCTATTTCCTGCTCCACTACTTGTCTCTTTCCCCATCTGTTACTCTATTTATTTCATCCACCCCCCCCCCCCCCACCCCCTATCTCCGACTCCCCCGACCCGAGGCCCATCTGTCAATAGTGGCCAAACCGGGCAGCAGAGAAGGTCTGCTGCTTGTCTCCAAGACGATCTGCCGCCGCCAATCACTGACCGGAGTGTGAGGCTGTCATTTGTCAGACCTGCCTCTCTCTCTCTCTCTCTCTCTCTCTCTCTCTCTCTCTCTCTCTCTCTCTCTCTCTCTCTCTCTCTCTGGTCCTAATCACATATATCAGCTCATATTTACACATTTGACTAGACGACGTCTAGTGAGTAATCACTACTCTTAGGCCAGACGGGGGCGGACAGCCTGCATGCTGGAGCCCAAGATAGCAATTCAGGCGACGTCCAGATTAGTCCAGCTTTCTTATGTTATATATGTTATGATTTGCGTTAATGTATTTTTTTGTATTTCAGTGTATTTTTTTTAAGGCACACACACACATTGTGATTGTGTGTGTGGATATAAAAACACAAAACACACCCAGGCATGCCGACCTGCCTGGACCAAGAGAGACACCATGTGCTGTGATGAAGTGCATATGTGTAATGAATGCCATGTCTCACATCCCCCCCCCCCCCCCATGTCTCTGTTAACACGGAGCAACCACACACACACATTTACCCTGGCGTCCTCCCTCTCTCCCGAGCATCTAGCGCTTCACACCTCCACTCGTCATCACTCGTGTTCAATGTGTTCATCTCCTTCTCCCCTTCCTCCAGGTCTGCCATTACCATCTTTCCGCAACGGACGGACGGGAAAGGTGACTTCCGTGTGTGGAACACGCAGCTGATCCGCTACGCCGGCTACAAACAGCCCGGCGGCGTGATACTGGGAGACCCCGCCAACGTGGAGTTCACCGAGGTACGTTTCAATGTCTCACGTCATGGGGACAGTTCGAACCGCCTGCAGATATTTTGAAGGAAAAGGACGTCTTTTGACTTGTGAAGTCAAACCCCAATCACATCCAATCCACACACAATGTTTTTTCACACAATGTTTTCACTCATATACTACATACACACACTGTGTGTGTGTGTGTGTGTGTGTGTGTGTGTGTGTGTGTGTGTGTGTGTGTGTGTGTGTGTGTGTGTGTGTGTGTGTGTGTGTGTGTGTGTGTGTGTGTGTGTGTGTGTGTGTGTGTGTGTGTGTGTGTGTGTGTGTGACGCATATCGCTCTTTGGTGGGCTAGGGTTAGGAGAGAGTCACAGTGTCTTACTGAAGACCTGTTATAAAGGGCTGTAACTTCACAGTTGAGCTGCTCTCGGACAGCCTGTGACTAGACTGACTGGATCGCAGCTACCGCTGCTCTGCTCTGGCACGTTACAATACTGAGACTTATTGTGCTGCTGCTGCTGCTCGATGTGTTGTTGTCTGTGCGATAAGTAGAATATTGTATTTGATATGAATGGATATGGATTTTTTTTTATGGGTTTTATGTTTTCTATTGCTAGCTCTTATGGAGCTACATTTGATCTGAATCAGAATGCCTTTATCATCATTGTACAGGGAAATTGGTGGTTGTCACTTGCCTTGTCTTTCAGTACCCGATGTGTTTCCTCTGTGGGTGTGTGTGTGTGTGTGTGTGTGTGTGTGTGTGTGTGTGTGTGTATACCTGACCATAACACGCTTGACCTTTGTGACCTTGGTCTAGATCTGCATGCAGCAGGGCTGGAAGGCCCCTAAGGGCCGTTTCGACGTCCTTCCTCTCCTCCTGCAAGCAAACGGCAACGACCCGGAGCTCTTTGAGCTCCCCGAAGACCTGGTCCTGGAGGTCCACATCTCACACCCCAAGTGAGTCTCCTCTCCTCTCTTCTCCCATGAGGGCCACGCAACACGCAACACACAGACATGCAGATGTGTACGGTGCACCTTCATGAAGTACAATGGAATGCTTACTCCACATTCCCTCCCGCAGTATGAATTGCAACAACAATACTATACTATATACTAAGTATGCAATACTATACAATACAATACTATACTATAAACAACACACTATACTACCTACTATATACTATAAACAACACTGTATAGTACCTATAATAGATACTATACACAATAAAAATGAAAAACAATAAAAGAAAATGACTGATTATATGATGCATTCATGTGGTGTCTTCATGTGGTGTATTTATATGATGGGTTTCCATCGTGTACTATACAGTGAATGGATATGCTGTACTCACGGTGTACTTAGTGTGAAAGTGGGGCTCCTTCCTGCAGATTTCTGGCCAGCCTTTTGTTGCGGTGATGTAGAGAGTTAAATAGAGGAGAGGAAAATGCACTGAGAAGCTGTAAGCCTCATACAAGCCCATAGAGAGACCTCAGACACACTACACTGCACACACGCATCTACACACACGCACACCCATCTACACACACACACACACACACACACCTACACACACACAAACAGAAACACATCTACACACACATCTACACACACACACACACACACACAGACGCTAGCAAAGACATGCTTGCATGCAGACACAGGCACGCACGCACAGACATCCACATACATACATACATACATACAAACAGACAAACACACATACACCCACACATGCACAATAACACACACACAAACATGCCCCCCCCCCCTTACACACACACATTTACACACACACACATGCACATTTACACTCAAACACACACACGTGCACACACTTCACTCACACATTTCTGAACGGCTCCCAACACTTCCAACACTCTTACTTACACTGCATCAGATGCTCTGCTCCGGTGCCAGCTGGGGACGCAATTCTGTGAACAGTGACCACAATCAGGTCTCAGACCAGCCTGTGTCTCTGTCCAGGTCCTACGTGGTCCATTTCCCTGAAGGGGTTTTTGATGGGTTTTGTGTCATGGAAATGGTCCAGAAGCACTGCCCTGTGTTGCTGTTATATTCCCACATGTCGAACGCACGGAAGCCCCTAGTGGCGATGAGAGAGATATTTATACATTACTTGCTTAGAATTAATTAAGCAATGAGATGGAAAACCGTGGAAACAAGTCCCTAGGGGCGTGTATTATTTTACACTCGACTTGTCAACGGCACCAGAATAGAAAATATGTCAAAATAATACATTCATAAATTTCCTTTACAATTAACAAAGCCTCTTAAACTTGCGTCACAGGGGTCTCTACACAAAACAACCTGTTTCTATGTTAGCTGTATTGTGGCGTGTTGTGTGTTAGCTGTATTGTGGCATGTTGTGTGTTAGCTGTATTGTTGTGTGTTGTGTGTTAGCTGTATTGTGGTTTTAGCTGTATTGTGGCGTGTTGTGTGTTAGCTGTATTGTGTGCGTGTTGTGTGTTAGCTGTATTGTATTGTGGTGTGTTGTGTGTTAGCTGTATTGTGGCGTGTTGTGTGCTAGCTGTATTGTGTGCGTGTTGTGTGTTAGCTGTATTGTGGCATGTTGTGTGTTAGCTGTATTTTTGTGTGTTAGCTGTATTGTGGTGTGTTGTGTGTTAGCTGTATTGTTGCGTGTTGTGTTAGCTGTATTGTTGCGTGTTGTGTGTTAGCTGTGTTGTTGCGTGTTGTGTGTTAGCTGTATTGTTGTATGTTAGCTGTATTGTGACGTGTTGTGTGTTAGCTGTATTGTTGTGTGTTAGCTGTATTGTGACGTGTTGTGTGTTAGCTGTATTGTGGCGTGTTATGTGTTAGCTGTATTGTGGTGTGTCAGCTGTATAGTGGAGTGTTGTGTGTCAGCTAAAGTGTGTGTGTGTGTGTGTGTGTGTGTGTGTGTGTGTGTGTGTGTGTGTGTGTGTGTGTGTGTGTGTGTGTGTGTGTGTGTGTGTGTGTGTGTGTGTGTGTGTGTGTGTGTGTGTGTGTGTGTGTGTGTGTGTGTGTGTGTGTTCGCTCGGTGTGCCTGTCTAGGTTCGAGTGGTTCAAGTCTTTGGGACTCAAGTGGTACAGCCTCCCGGCCGTGTCGAACATGCTCCTGGAGATCGGAGGTCTGGAGTTCAGCGGCTGCCCCTTCAGCGGCTGGTACATGGGCACCGAGATCGGCGTCAGGGACTTCTGTGACAGCTCGCGCTACAACATCCTGGAGGTAACGTGACAGAGGGAGCGAGAGACGGAGACTGGAGAGCGAGAGAGACAGGGGGGGGACAAGGGGAGAGAGGGATGGAGGAACAGGTACAGAGAGAGAGGGGAACATAGGGAGAGAGGAACAGGTACAGGGAGAGAGAGAGAGATGGAGACAGAGACAGTTGGGGAGAGAGGAGAAGGAAGACTGCTGAGCAGGTCTGACAGAACAAAACGGGATTCATCCATTGATCAGAAGGACACAGGGTGATGAGGAATCCGGTTTATTGCAAAAGTTTAAATAATTGTGAACAGAGCAGATGGAACATGCTAGAGCTCTCTCTCCTCTAGTGTGTGTGTGTGTGTGTGTGTGTGGTGGAGGCTGTTTTAACCTGTGGGCCTTGATTAACAATGACCCACAGGTGTGCAGCCTCACCAGTCAATCAGTCTAACTCAGGCCAAGTGAAGCTGCTTGAACCAGCCACCAACCACACACACATCAAAACAATATACGTCCCACTATATACTATACTATATACTATAAACCACACTATAAACTACCTACGATATGCTATACTATATACTATAAACAACATTATATACTATTAACCACACTATACTATACACAATAAAAATAACAATAAAGTGACTGATGGATGATACAGTATACACATATGGCGAATTGTGCAAAAAGTGTTTTAAAGCGCCAGTAGTGCAGCAGCATCAAGAATACAGTGCAGTAACTGCGATGAGTCCAGTTAGTCCAGTTAAAGCAGGTATGAAGTGTGACGGTGTGCAGAGAGTCGAAATTAGTTTCCTTCCGGGAAAATATCTAAAGCATCACAGCATGGCTCCATGTCTCGGGAACAGCGTGACAACAGCCCTGTCATGTGATCAACAGTTAAAAGGGTGTTTTTCTCTCTCTCTCTCTCTCGCTCTCTCTCTCTGCATGTGTTACCGCATACTATGGTAGACACCAGAGTGTGAATCCTGTGCTGTGCTCCTACATCTCAGCAGGCGATGCCGCCGCGATTGTTTCTGGCTGGTATTGTAAGCGCTACATGTGTCACATTCCCCCCGCTGTGACCCTCAGCAGCGGCACACCGCCCGTGGGGGATGGTGAAGGGGGTGGTTAAGCACTTAGTGATCGGGAACAGCTGTAATTATTGGGTCTCTCTTCAGAATCCCACGCTGATTTAGAGTTGTTCTTCCAGGAGAGATTCTTCTGGCTGTTTGCTCATTATCAAGCCGTTTTTACGCACAAACACATTTTCTGAAGAGATGACATTTTTTACGGCTCTTTGTTATTGAAGAACCAGAATAAAACACAGAATTGATGGGAAAATTGGACTGTTTACTTTGCCGTTCCGATGCAATTTCAGTGTTCTGTTCCAATCTAGTTAGAGAAAAAACCAACCATGGTGTTCTGATTCTGTGTCCCGCAGGAGGTGGCTAACATGATGGGCTTGGACACCAGGAAGACGTCGTCCCTGTGGAAGGACAAGGCCATGGTGGAGATCAACATTGCCGTTCTCTACAGTTTCCAGGTGGGCGTCCCAGCTGTTCCTCTCTTGAAAGGGGACTCGGAGGCACTAATATTAGCATGGGGCAGATGCTGCAAAGTGGTCTTTGAGATTCAAAAACTCACATGGCATCGTGGAGATGAGTTATGTCAACGCATCCTCAAACTCCTCCTCATCCTCTTCTCTTTCCTCCTCATCCTCCTCCTCCTCCTCCTCCGTGTTCTTCAGTCGGACAAGGTGACGATCGTGGACCACCACTCGGCCACTGAGTCCTTCATGAAGCACATGGAGAACGAGTACCGTGTTCGGGGGGGCTGCCCGGGCGACTGGGTCTGGATCGTCCCTCCCATGTCCGGGAGCATCACGCCGGTCTTCCACCAGGAAATGCTCAACTACCGTCTCACCCCCTCCTTCGAGTACCAGGTGAGGAGCCTTCGGGCAGGAAGCGCCCGCCAGAGCGAGGTGTGGTCGGCGGACCCGCGGAGCTGAGCCGCGTGGTCCTTTGGATCTGTTGTAACCCTGGGAACCTGCCTTCAGGGAGGGGGGGCTCATAGGGGAGGGGGGGCTCATAGCACAGACACAATCTCTACTCTTACTCTGGCTTTATGAACCATCATTACGCTATTCACCAAAAAAGAACACCGCAACTCAAACACAAGCAAGTCGGCTATAGACGAACATTGTGGACATGACTGACTCAGGCGATGATGTGGTCCTTTCTGTCCCGACAGGCCGATCCGTGGAACAACCACGTATGGAAAGGGGTCAATGGCACACCCACCAAGAAGAGAGCCATTGGATTCAAGAAGCTTGCCAAGTAAGTACGCCCCTTAAGTTATGAGCTGCAAGCAACAAACAACCACAACAATGGAGCAATGAACCACCGCAGCGATGAAGTAGCTTAACAAGCTCAGGCAGCAGCTGCGTCTGTGCAATTATCGGTAATCGGTGATGTAAAAGGTCACATGCGCGAGTGAGCGTTCAGTCGGTGAAGTCGACGCGGTTGGATGTTGACATGCTAACGCACAGGCACACTGGCGGAGGGCTTTCTCACAAACAAGTGAAGGAGAAACAAGAAAGGAGCTGAAGGCTGCGTGTGTGATCTCGGGGATGTAATTCAGCCAATCAACCCCCTCAGGGAGTAATCACAAGTTCTTTGCGTGTGTGTGCGTGCGTGCGTTTGTGCGTGAATGCATGTGAGTGAGTGAATGTGCGCGTGTGTGTGTTCTTGTGTAAGAGGGGGTGGTGGGGTATGTTTTGCGATGTTTAATGTGATTGCCTCCAGAAGACGGCATCATGACAAGCGTTCTAATCACAATTACATCCATCTGCTGTTTTGACAAGGAACACGGCGTCTTCTGGGAGGATCTCGGCTGCCTTACTGCAGCCCCCCCCCCGCTGGGATGTTTATGGGGACGATTTTACTGTTTTATAAACTTCAAGCCACTGACTTTGTGTGATTAAATAAGTTTTTAATTTGCTTTGTTTTTTTTGGTACCCCCCCCCCCCCCCCCATCTTCACCTTTCATACCTCGTCACATTCTCTCGCTCTCTCGCTCTCTCGCTCTCTCGCTCTCTCGCTCTCTCGCTCTCTCGCTCTCTCGCTCTCTCTCTTTCCTTCCTTTTCCTTTCCTTCTTCCTTTTTTTCCCAGGGCGGTGAAGTTCTCTGCCAAGCTGATGGGTCAAGCCATGGCCAAGCGGGTCAAAGCCACCATTTTGTTCGCCACAGAGACGGGCAAATCCCACGACTACGCCAAGACGCTCTGCGAGATCTTCAAGCACGCGTTCGACGCCAAGGTAAAGATGGCCGACCTGATAATCGTAATTCAGTGCGAAGCATCTTCCGTCTGAGACTGGGCGGAGTCACTGTCGCCTCCATCCAGCACTCGGCAGATAACCATTCTGCGAGTGCCGTCGCTCTCTGTTCTTGATTTTTTTGGAGCCGATGTTTCAGAATTTTTATTTTTTTTATTTTATTTGCAAAAAAACTTTAAGGCAGCAAACTGTCTGCTAAATTACTGTAATGTAATGTATTGTTGTGAGCGGCTGACACAAGAGCATTTAATGATATATATATATATATATATATAATTCAACCCAGTGCGGGACACTCACTGTTACATTGCAATGTAACAGTGAGTGTCCCGCACTGGGCTCGAACTCTCGAACCTCCGGCATGAGAGGCGATGCTCTTAACGTGAGAAGATAAAACCCACGGGCTCTAGCTTCAGCAAACGTAGAGTGTCTTTTAGGGGACGGGGAGTGAGTGAGGTTTACCACTGCACAGCACTACCGACTGGTCCGACTGGTGTGTGTGTTTGTGCCAGCATGTGTGGATGTGTGCACACCTCGCTCTCTCTCTCTCGGTGTGTGTGTGTGTGTGTGTGTGTGTGTGTGTGTGTGTGTGTGTGTGTGTGTGTGTGTGTGTGTGTGTGTGTGTGTGTGTGTGTGTGTGTGTGTGTGTGTGTGTGTGTGTGTGTGTGTGTGTGTGTGTGTGTGTGTGTTATTGTGTGTGGTTGGATGGTGAATCACATATGGAGATGTGAGACATCGTCCGTGTCACTGTGCTTCCTCGTCAGCCGGAGAGTCGTATATCACAGTGGTATATCACAGTGGTATATCACAGTGGTATATCACAGTGGTATATCACAGTGGTATATCACAGAGTCGTATATCACAGTGGTAGATCACAGTGGTAGATCACAGTGGTAGATCACAGTGGTAGATCACAGTGGTAGATCACAGAGTCGTATATCACAGTGGTATATCACAGTGGTATATCACAGTGGTAGATCACAGTGGTATATCACAGTGGTAGATCACAGTGGTATATCACAGTGGTAGATCACAGTGGTAGATCACAGTGGTAGATCACAGTGGTAGATCACAGTGGTAGATCACAGTGGTAGATCACAGTGGTAATCACGAGTCGTAGATCACAGTGGTAGATCACAGTGGTAGATCACAGTGGTAGATCACAGTGGTAGATCACAGTGGTAGATCACAGTGGTATATATACAGGTTTGTGCCGGTGCCGCCTGGGGGGGGTGTTCAATTGGAGGAAATGAAAAAGAATGGGCGGCAGGATAGCTCAGTCTCTTGGGACTTGGCTTGGTTAACCGGAAGGTCGCCGGTTCAAGTCCCCGAAACACCTGCGCACTGCCGAGGTGTCCTTGAGCACCAAGGCACCAGACCTCCTACCCTGCTCCCCGGGCAGCTGTATATTCAATGGCTGCCCACTGCTCCTGATACTAGGATGGGTTAAATGCATGTGTGTGTACATGTGACCAATGAGGAGGATTCATTCCCCCAGAAGGTAATGAAGGTTCTTTACCCTTCAGGTCATGGCGTTGGATGAGTACGACGTTGTGGACCTGGAACACGAGACTCTGGTCTTGGTGGTGACCAGCACTTTCGGCAACGGAGATCCCCCTGAAAATGGGGAGGTAGGTTATGTACACCGTGTAGATATTGTCCTCACTTTAAAAAGTATTTAAATATATATATATATTTTTTAATGGATCCTGAATTGTATTTAACCCGGTGTATCGCAACACAAGATCCAGTCTTGTAACTGACCTCCTAAACCTGGAAGTCCCGCCCTAAACTCATGTAACTTAAAGCCCCGCCTTCTCTCTCGCTCTCCTTTAAACCCATGTCACTTAAAGTCCCGCCCTGTTTCACCTCTAAATCCATGTAACTGGATGTCCCGCCCTCTCTCTCTCCTCTAAACCATGTAACTGGAAGTCCCGCCCTCTCTCTCTCTTAATGCTGATGTGGAGCAACCTGTTCCAGGCGTTCCACTGTGCGAAGAGAGCGCTTGGGGAACGAGGTTAGGTACACAGGGGGGGGGGTTGGGTGTGACTCACACAACCAGCAGCTCTCTATGATTGGAAATTGAACGTTATAACTGAAGTGGGTGCAGGCTTGGGGGGCTGGCAGGTAAACGGTAAACAAACGGCCCTTGAGAGTGTGTTTCACGCCGCGTGACACCTGTCACTCACTGCTGACACACGAGCATCACCTCTCGATCTCTCTCTCTGTCTCTCTCTCTTTCTCTCGGTGGGATGCAGAAATTCGGGGCAGCCTTGATGGATATGCGCCACCCGACATCCAACACTGAGGAGAGGAAGTGAGTTTACCCCCCCCCTCCCCGGGTGCCATGCTGGCGATGCATCACTAAAGTGGTTGTTTTTAAGGATGCATCATTACATTGACTTCACTTTACTTAACGGGTACAAATGCATCCTTACTTAATAATGAACAGTAATAATGTTGTGTTACTTGGAAGAAAACAAACAACCGAGTATCTCTTGATATGTTAGAGAGTTGACTCCTCAGAGCGGAACCAGCTCATTCGTGTTGTCCGGTAGCGCCCTGGGATCGGACAGACCGGTTCCTTCCGGTCGTTTCCTGAGCCCCTCTCACTTTATCTGATTGTCTGCTTTGTCTCCGTTGTCCCCCGGCTCCCCAGGAGCTACAAGGTTCGCTTCAACAGCGTGTCGTCGTACTCGGACACGCGAAAGTCCTCCAGCGACGAGCCCGAGGCCCGGGTCAACTTCGAGAGCACCGGACCCTTCGCCAATGTCAGGTGAGTTTATTTAAGGAAGATACCGAACGTGCTGTTAAAAAATAAACTGATAAAAGCACTGAACTTAACTGTAACTGAACTGAACTGTAATGTCATCCATCTCATCTCATTCAAGCCTTTTTTGAAACGCATCACACCGTGTGTCACAACCAAACATGGAATTTACAAGTTAACTGTTGCCATTATCAATATCAATCTCACATCTTCCACAAAATGCACAATGCATATTGTAGCAGGATCCTGCCACCAAAGTATCTTCTCTGGGGTCCCTCAAGACACATCATACCTAAAATACGATGACAACAAAAACCCAACCACCAACCCCCCCCACACATCACTCCTTTTACCCAAAACGGGGTGATAGCAGCTACCACTGAGCAGGGTGATAGCAGAACTGCCCCAGGACCCGGGCTGTAGTGGGCTGGATCCAGGGACCGGTAGCCACAGACGGTCGCTCGTAGCGGTCGCTGTACCGCCTCCTCCTCCCCCCTGTTTACTGCTGGGCTCCGCCAGCGAGCGAGCGGGTGATAGCAGCTACCACTGAGCAGGGTGATAGCAGAACTGCCCCAGGACCCGGGCTGTAGTGGGCTGGATCCAGGGACCGGTAGCCACAGACGGTCGCTCGTAGCGGTCGCTGTACCGCCTCCTCCTCCCCCCTGTTTACTGCTGGGCTCCGCCAGCGAGCGCTGATTCGCCGGGAAAAGGCCAGGTGCTGGGAGCCCTTCTGTGTCTTTATCCTGGTCGGAGAGGTCCCTGTTCAGCTGCCAGTGTAGCAGTGAACCTGCCTGCTGCCTGCCACTAAAGTGTCTTTTATGGGATCCGCCGACAACAAGACAGTCACAGTTGATAGTCAAAGGGTTTATTGTAAGGTTGGAGCATGGGTTCAGGTAGGGATGGCTGGTGTTACCTGCCAGGTGAGGCTGGAAATGCATTTGTATATCAATGTGTTTTGTTTGTCTGTGTAATATGTCATCCGCTCTATTTCTCAACTTGCAGAAATAAATGGAGAACAGCACCTTGCAGGTCAGAGGGTTTTCCTTTTATAAGGTGTACGGTGAGGTCACGTGGTAGGCCATCGGGGGCAACTATGTCAATCACATGCTCTGTTAATTTCATGGCTTTTGGTTTTTGCTTATAAAAAAACAACAAATTGCAAAAGCCATTAAATATATATATAGATAGATATGTTTATATATTTTCATATATAAGCTATGAAAAATATATCAAATATATCCTTTTTTATATACATATGTAATTAGAATATACGTGATTGATTGACGATTACTAACAAATCATTGAAAAATACTCTGGGTGAAAGGTGTGAGAGTAACCAGCGTCAATCTCCTTGTGCTTGATCTGCTGCAGGATCTGCTGCTGAAACCTTAGAATCTCTGAACAGTTTGACAAACAACACAAATCCTAGGTTGAACAATCAGTTTCAACAGCGGTCTGGTCCGTGCTGTCCACGAGAAGACTTTCCATCCTTTCCATCCTTTCCATCCTCTCTCTCTCTCTCTGTCGCTGTGTGTGTGTGTGTGTGTGTGTGTGTGTGTGTGTGTGTGTGTGTGTGTGTGTGTGTGTGTGTGTGTGTGTGTGTGTGTGTGTGTGTGTGTGTGTGTGTGTGTGTGTGTGTGTGTGTGTGTGTGTGTGTGTGTGTGTGTGTGTGTGTGTGTGTGTGTGTGTGTGTGTGTGTGTGTGTGTGTGTGTGTGTGTATTTTCACCGAAAGCACAAGTCTTGAAAAAGCTGTATCTCTCTCTTTTTCTCTGTCTCTCTCTCTTTCTCTTTCTCCTTGCCGTCTCTCCAGGTACTCCGTGTTTGGCCTGGGCTCCCGGGCCTATCCTCACTTCTGTGCCTTTGCCCACGCCGTGGACACACTGTTCGAGGAGCTGGGGGGCGAGCGCATCCTCCGCATGGGGGAGGGAGATGAGCTCTGTGGCCAAGAGGAGTCCTTCAGAACGTGGGCCAAGAAGGTCTTTAAGGTTGGTTTCCCAGAGCACAGGCCTTCAGGGGGGTGGGGGGGCCCATTATAATGTTTATGATTACGGCGGTGGGTGTTAAATGTGATGGCCTGGCACATTTGCTGGAGTCCCACGTTTCTATTTTACACTCTGTTCTCCTTCCGTGTTTTCATTCATCATCAACACCAACACCACCGCTTGGTTTGTTGTTGGTAATGGACAGGCATCGTTGGACATTTTACCGCACTTTACGATACCAAAACAGTGTTTGTATTATACCTGTAGTTTTTCTTTTTTTGTATTTAGTTTATTATTATGTCTTCTTCTTGGAAGAATATTGAGAGTAACAGGACGTGACTCTCATCATAATTTCTCTTCCCATTGTACCCATTGTGTGTGTGTGTCGTGTGTCGTGTGTTGTGTGCAGGCTGCATGCGATGTGTTCTGCGTCGGAGATGACGTGAACATCGAGAAGGCCAACCACTCGTTGATCAGCAACGACCGCAGCTGGAAGAAAAGCAAATTCCGACTGACTTACACAGCCGAGGCTCCCTCCCTCACCGACGGTAAGGGAACAAGTTTAGGGAACAAATGTAGTGTTGAGGGCCCCTACCTCACTGACGGTAAGGGAACAAGTGAAGTGTTGAGGGCCCGTTCCTCCCTCACCGACGGTAAGGGGACAAGGGTAGTGTAGAGGGCCCCAACCTGAGAGATGCTCAGGGAGCAAGTTTAGGGAACAAGGGAATAAGTGTAGTGTTGAGGGCCCCTCCCTCACTGACGGTAAGGGAGCAAGTTTAGGGAACAAGGGAATAAGTGTAGTGTTGAGGGCCCCTCCCTCACTGACGGTAAGGGAGCAAGTTTAGGGAACAAGGGAATAAGTGTAGTGTTGAGGGCCCCTCCCTCACCGACGGTAAGGGGGCAAGTGTAGTGTTGAGGGCCCCTCCCTCACCAACGGTAAGGGGGCAAGTTTAGGGTGTAGTGTTCACCATTAATATGGTGTTGTATTCAGAGACATGAATAACAGAAAAATGTGTAGGGTTTTTATTCATCATGAAAGGATTGCATTTTATAAAAATAATAATAAATATAAAAAATAAAAGTAGTAGTAAATGATGCAAGACTTTGTTTCCAAACAGCGTTACACAGCGTTCACAAGAAGAAGGTGACCGGAGCCAAGATGATCGATTCCCAGAATCTGCAGACTTCTAAGTCAAAGTAAATACGCTTTCTATCACATTTCCACAGATCTCTGAGGTATGGCCTCTGGCCATGTGAAACTAAGGTTCATCATCCGTTTACATTCTGAAAGTTGAAAGTTGAAATGATCCCTGACGAACGAAAGGTCCTCTCATAGATCGATGATCTCATTGCTGCTCTCAGACTCAACATCCTTGTTGTTGTTGTGGTTGTTGTTGTCCATGTAAAAATCCATTCGCAGATGAATATAAATGTCATGTTCTTGTTATCTCCCATCTCTCCCCCTAGCCGCTCCACCATAGTTGTGCGGCTCCACACAAATAACCACGAGAGCCTGAGGTACAGACCCGGCGACCACCTGGGTATCTTCCCCGGCAACCACGAGGACCTGGTCACCTCCCTCATAGACAAGCTGGAGGACGCGCCGCCTGTCAATCAAATCGTCAGGGTGGAGTTTCTGGAAGAGAGGAACACCGCTTTAGGTTGGTTGTGGTGGGGAGAAACCCAATCGCTTCTTCTGCACATGGAACCATCGAAGAGATGAATATGTGGTAGTCATTGCGTCGGTCTGCCTCTCTGCGTGTCTGCGTGTCTGTCTGTCGATCCAGGCTCAATCAACCATATTAGAGGTGTGATTAAATGAGAGCGCCTACAGGGCGAAAGGCTGTTTATCCTAATAAGTCGCTCTCTGTCTCGGTCTATGTCACTCTTGCTCTCTGTTTTCTCGCTCCCCCCCCCAGGTGTGATCAGCAACTGGACGGATGAGAAAAGAATCCCCCCGTGCACCATCTCCCATGCCTTCCAGTACTTCCTGGATATCACCACACCGCCCAGCCCTGTGCTGCTGCAGCAGTTTGCCGCCATGGCGACCAATGAGAAACAGAAGAGCAAACTGGAGCTCCTCAGTAAGGTAAACACTAGCGGGTAGCATTAGCGCTGATGCCGCCTCGCTTCGCAGAGAGTGTTTTTGGGTTTGGCGTCCTCCTGACCGGCCATCTCCGATCGCGTGAAAGTGAATTCAACCTCCGGGGATAATGTGCCACCCACGTCCAACAGACATGAGAACAGACTCTACATAAAGACGTGTGTGTGTGTGTGTGTGTGTGTTTCAGGGGCAAACTAAATTATATTGTATTTGTTGAAAGTATTTCTACCTTCAACGTAGAATAATAAGGCTCTAAAAGCCCATTCCATGCACTTTGCACCGATTTACAAAGAAGGCAGAGAGAGTCGGCTACCGAGCGAAAGCCCTCGGCAGGCGGTGACCCCCAGCCTCCCACAGACCTCTCTCCCTTCTGATCACCGTGTGGAGGAGGCTGGCGGAGGTCCAGCCTCGCTCTGCTCCGACGCCCATCGTTCTCCTCATCAAACAGCCCACTGGCAGAACCATGAAACGAAGGACAAAATATCAGACTGAATTGTTTTTTGGGAGGCCAGTTTCTGTCTCTTTTTCTTAAAGTGCGGTCTTCAAATGTGAGTTTTAAAAGATCAGAAGCCACAAAAGGACCGCTGGCTGTTATTCCACTTGCTGTGGGGGGCAGTTTCATACAAAATCCTTTAATAGCTGCATACATACATTATAATGCAATCAAAATATGTTATACATTTTGAAAAAGCCTAGCAAAACCTGTTGCTTGTAGCTATGCCCTATGTTCTAGTTTAAAATGTTACTTATACTTAAACAAGTATTCAAGGAAAAAGTTTTCATTCACACAAACTGCACGACTGCATTCACTGTATTTCAAACCAGTGTGGTTTTCAAACCTTTTGTACTTATTGACTCTTTCTAGTGGATGATGTTAAACTATACTGCAGTCCAGTGACTCCCAACTGGATGATGTTAAACTATACTGCAGTCCAGTGACTCCCAACTGGATGATGTTAAACTATACTGCAGTCCAGTGACTCCCAACTGGATGATGTTAAACTATACTGCAGTCCAGTGACTCCCAACTGGATGATGTTAAACTATACTGCAGTCCAGTGACTCCCAACTGGATGATGTTAAACTATACTGCAGTCCAGTGACTCCCAACTGGATGATGTTAAACTATACTGCAGTCCAGTGACTCCCAACTGGATGATGTTAATTGAAAAACGTTCCAGTTTTTCTGGTTTGGTGTCAATGAGTGGACTAGATCTGTACTGGTGGGGCTGTGGGGGTACTGTGGTTGAGAAATGCTGCTGTAGTCTAACAACATTCACACACCATTCTCTCCTCCACCTCCTTCTT
The DNA here is from genome assembly GCA_027704905.1 of Muraenolepis orangiensis. NCBI lineage: Eukaryota > Metazoa > Chordata > Actinopteri > Gadiformes > Muraenolepididae > Muraenolepis > Muraenolepis orangiensis. The sequence continues at coordinate 2,490,271 of CM051017.1, forward strand.
CCTCCTGCTCGTCCTCCCTCCTCGTTGTCCTCTTCCCAACCCCTCCACCCCCCCAGGGCTTGCAGGAGTATGAGGAATGGAAGTGGTTTAACAACTCCACGCTGGTTGAGGTACTAGAGGAGTTCCCCTCCATCCAGATGCCCTCCACCCTGCTGCTCACCCAGCTGCCGCTGCTCCAGCCGCGCTACTACTCCATCAGCTCTTCCCCGGACGTCCATCCAGGGGAGATCCACCTCACGGTGGCCGTGGTCTCCTACCGACCCAAGGGTGAGGCTCCATATAGGGGAAGAATCAAGACGATGCGGGGGGGGGGACTGAATGTTTTTGGGTAGACTTAATCTGGGATCCTGTAGAGCTGTGAGAGAATTACGCCTTGTTTTCGGAGATATTCTAGCAAAGACATTTGAGTGGATGAAGCTTCCAGAAAGGCAATTACATGCTTACAGATCCTGGCCTCCAGCAACATGATTGGTCGAACTGACTGAGAAGAAAAGGTCCTGTGCCATAGTTAAAATCAATGGTTCTAGGGAGGAGTCATCCTAGCCAAATATCCGGGCCCAAGTCTGTGGCAAAGCTACCTGAAAGTGATCCGTTTGTTTGGCGGGGGTGTTATGTTATGTAACAGAAGGGTATGATACACTCTGTACACTCAAAAAGTTGAATTGTCGGTTAAGCAAGGGTGAGGAGCTGAGGTTTTTTCCCTTATGTAAGTTCAGGCTGCAATCACAGTCGACTGAAACCGCTATATCTACCACTCTCTCCCGGAGGTGCAAGTGAACCTTAAGCCAGACCTCACTCACCTGCCGGCCATAATGGTCAGTTGGGTGGGGACACCTTCTAGAATATTTGGGTAAGCCATGAAGGCTCCATTGACTTGCCGTGCAAATGCTACCTGGATGGGAAAATGGTAAAAATAATGCATTGAGTTGGTGTTCAGTTGTTCATGCGTTCCAAAGATGCTTACAAGATTTCCCGCCTGCCCAAACCACCATAAGGTCAATACATTAATTTGAGATGGTCTCCCTCTGCCTTGTTTTCTGCTGCAGATAGAGACGTCATTCATTATCAATTGCATAAATTATATGGCTGAGCTTGGACCGGTCGAGGACGAGAGCCTCCATGGAAGTTTATCACAAGAAGCCAGTGTGCTTCACAGGCCAAGCTCAAACACTGATAGACAGTAGTTGCAATAAAACCTACATTAAATCCCCAGAAGAGTATTTATTATATCATTATTACGTTTTAATCTTCCTCTCTAGGTTAATGGTAATGACGAACCCAACCGTTAACTTTACAAGTTCTCCAATGATTCCAAGGTTAGACAGCCGTCCTTCTCCTCGACGTGTTTCCCCCAACAAGAGGATGGTTTGCCATTCATCTTGTCCTTTTCTTAATTATTTTTCTTCTGAACATATAATTGGTTTTCCAGACAATTGTTCCAATAAGAGAGAATGTAAACCGCTGCCCTTGCTCCAGCTCTCTGCTCTACCACAAGCTACGTCATATGTTAAAAGCCCATACACATACCTTCATTCATCCATTCATTCATTCATACAACGACGGTAGTGGCTGCAATCGGCAGAGATGGTGCTTTTACCATGATTGGAATCACCATTAAGAATTGTCTGGCAGTGGAGTGACTTAACTTAAGTGATACGGGGAGCAGTTGCTTCCGTGACAGATGGAACTTTGTGATGTGATTTCAGCTTCTTGGAGGACGAAACCCAGAGCTTTGATCAAACCTTTAAATACTTTAAAATTGCGACCTTACACAGATTTAGCTGATCTTCTCTCTCTCGCCTGCTCTCGCTCTCACTCACTCTCTCTCCCTCTGTCTCTATCTCATATATGCAATATGTTGCAGTGCACTTACGTGTGTGTGTGTGTGTGTGTGTGTGTGTGTGTGTGTGTGTGTGTGTGTGTGTGTGTGTGTGTGTGTGTGTGTGTGTGTGTGTGTGTGTGTGTGTGTGTGTGTGTGTGTGTGTGTGTGTGTGTGTGTGTGTGTGTGTGTGTGTGTGTGTGTGTGTGTGTGTGTGTGTGTGTGTGTGTGTTTTTGCACGAGGGCACTACGGCGATCGTGCTGCAAGCGATAGTTCAATAACTGTAATTTCCCCCCGAGCATCAAGAGAACCGCTAGCCCTTGTGTGGCGGGTGCTTGGTGAGGGGTGGATGAGAGCATGAGAAAGACAGACTGCTTTACTCTGTGAATGTCACTCCCAGATGGAGAGGGTCCGATCCACCATGGAGTGTGCTCGTCGTGGCTCAACAGGATAGAGGAGGGGGAGATGGTGCCATGTTTCGTACGAGGGTAAATCCCATGACTCAATCACTTCACTTGTATACCCAACATCAACAAGGGCCCAATGTACAATTGACGCCGAATTTCATAATGTAGTTGTTATTCATTTTGTGTGTGTGTGTGTATATTTATACAAGACTGTTTTACATCTTATTTAACCACTTTACAGTATATATGACCATGCACTTTACTGCAACATTAGCACTCTGGTTAGATGCCAAATTATTTTTGCTGTACTGTACTTCTGCTGTGCACTGACAATACATTTGAATCAAATAAAATTATATTATTAATTAGGAGATGATTAACATGACATTATGAGTTCAGCTTTTCATTAATAACGCATTCAACGTCGATTTGAAAACATTTAGACATTACTGATGAAAAAGCGACACCAGCTTGGGTGTCTCACACACACACACACACACACACACACACACACACACACACACACACACACACACACACACACACACACACACACACACACACACACACGTGTGTGTTCTAAAGGTTCTCCTTGATTATTTTGCTTCCCCAGCGCCCCGCTGTTCCAGCTCCCCACGGACCACAGGGTGCCCTGCATCCTGGTGGGCCCTGGTACGGGCATCGCTCCCTTCAGGAGCTTCTGGCAACAGAGGCAGTACGACATCGAGAACAAAGGTGGGGGTCATTAAATGTGTCCATAAAAGAAGATTGCATCGCTCACCATAAACGTGCGCCATGTCCCCAGGGGGGGGGAGGGAGGAGGGGGGACTGGAAGAGCGATCCAACGGGCCGTTAAAGGGTTTTTACAACAGACGCAGCAGACATGCCGGTTCCCCCCGTGGTTCAGTACACTACAGCTGTGAGTACATGGGGAGCTGTCAGCTTTGGCTTCACTGCCGCTGTTGTATGTATTCCTGCGGAGCTGATCGTTGAAGCCCAACCTGCCCTACTGGGTGAAGCAGACCCTACTGGGTGAAGCAGACCCTACTGGGTGAAGCAGACCCACTGGGTGATGCAGACCCTACTGGGTGAAGCAGACCCTACTGGGTGAAGCAGACCCACTGGGTGAAGCCGACCCGCTGGGTGAAGCCGACCCGCTGGGTGTAGCAGACCCGCTGGGTGTAGCAGACCCGCTGGGTGTAGCCGACCCGCTGGGTGTAGCCGACCGCCGCCGGATGGCATTCTCCGCCTTGACACTGCACTCACAAGATCGGCCCACTTCAACTTTGACCTCTCAACCGCCCGTGTCCAATCGGATCACAGCTTTGTTTAGACGCCCTAAACCCCAGACAGAATCTAAACACATGCGCTTTGTGCTCCATGAGTTAACGGTGCTGAACTGGCCCGGCTGTATTCCCAACACCCAAGCTAGCATCCAGCAGGGTGATGTTATCATCATGTATCCAGGCCTAAGAGTGATGTTATCATCATGTATCCAGGCCTAACAGTGATGTTATCATCATGTATCCAGGCCTAAGAGTGATGTTATCATCATGTATCCAGGTCTTAAGAGGGTGATGTTATCATCATGTATCCAGGTCTTAACGGTGATGTTATCATAATGTATCCAGGCCTTAAGAGGGTGATGTTATCATCATGTATCCAGGTCTTAACGGTGATGTTATCATAATGTATCCAGGCCTTAAGAGGGTGATGTTATCATCATGTATCCAGGTCTTAAGGGTGATGTTATCATGTATCCAGGCCTTAAGAGTGTTATCATCATGTATCCAGGCCTTAAGGGTGATGTTATCATGTATCCAGGCCTTAAGAGTGATGTTATCATCATGTATCCAGGCCTTAAGAGGGTGATGTTATCATCATGTATCCAGGCCTTAAGAGGGTGATGTTATCATCATGTATCCAGGCCTTAAGAGGGTAATGTTATCATAATGTATCCAGGCCTTAAGAGGGTGATGTTATCATCATATATCCAGGCCTTACAGGTGATGTTATTGTCATAGATCCAGGCCTCACAGGTGATGTTATTGTCATAGATCCAGGCCTTACAGGTGTTGTTTAATCCCCAGGCCTCGAGTCAGGCTCCTTGGTCCTGGTGTTCGGCTGCCGGCAGTCCCAGATGGACCACATCTACAAGGAGGAGACCATCCAGGCCAAGAACAAGGAGGTGTTCAAGGAGCTCTACACGGCATACTCCAGAGAGCCCGGCAAACCAAAGGTACCGCCCCGCCGCCAGACTCCGAAGGGCCTCAATTACTCCAAATCCCCATTCGGTTCCATCGCTCTGCGAGTGTTTAGAACCAGGATGGAACCAGGATGGCCGCCAGGTGAAGAAGGCCCATGGCTCCATTTCACAGGGGAGCTGTTATTCACTACTAGCATACCAGCATGGTCTAATAGAAGCAGTCATTATGACCCATGCACCAGATGTGTCTCTGAGCTGCTAAACTATTTAGTTATTGCTGTTCTTAGTGCTGTCTGCTGCTTGTCTTCATGGACAGCTGGAGGACAAAACGTTCACTTTAATACTGCATTTGGCTGATTTATCCTCTTTCTCTCTGCTCTTCTATTTCATTCCGTCCTTCTCCCTCTCCCCAAAACACTCTCTCTTTATGTACCTCCCGCTGTATCTCTCTCTCTTTATCTACCTCCCACTGTATCTCTCTCTCTTTATCTACCTCCCACTGTATCTCTCTCTCTTTATCTACCTCCCACTGTATCTCTCTCTCTTTATCTACCTCCCACTGTATCTCTCTCTCTTTATCTACCTCCCACTGTATCTCTCTCTCTTTATCTACCTCCCGCTGTATCTCTCTCTTTATCTACCTCCCACTGTATCTCTCTCTCTTTATCTACCTCCCACTGTATCTCTCTCTCTTTATCTACCTCCCACTGTATCTCTCTCTCTTTATCTACCTCCCGCTGTATCTCTCTCTCTTTATCTACCTCCCACTGTATCTCTCTCTCTTTATCTACCTCCCACTGTATCTCTCTCTCTTTATCTACCTCCCACTGTATCTCTCTTTTTCCCACACGCTCTCAACCCCTCCGTCTTGTTTCTCTCTCTCCGTCTTGTTTCTCTCTCTCTGTCTTGTCTCTCTGTCTTGTTTCTCTCTCTCTGTCTTGTCTCTCTCTCTCCGTCTTGTTTCTCTCTCTCTGTCTTGTTTCTCTCTCTCCGTCTTGTTTCTCTCTCTCTCTGTCTTGTCTCTCTGTCTTGTTTCTCTCTCTCTCTGTCTTGTCTCTCTCGTCCTCTCTGTCTCTCGTCCTTTCTCCCCGTCCTCCTGTTAGAAGTATGTGCAGGACGTGCTCCGGGAGCAGTTGTCTGAGACGCTGTACCAGTGCCTGAAGGAGGAGGGAGGACATGTCTATGTGTGCGGGGACGTCACCATGGCCGGGGATGTCCTGAAGACCATCCAGCACATCGTCAAACTGCAGGGGGACATGAGTCTGGAGGACGCAGGCTTCTTCATCAGCAAGCTCAGAGTAAAGCATGCACACGCACACACACACACACACACACACACACACACACACACACACACCACACACACACACACACACACACACACACACACACACACACACACACACACACACACACACACACACACACACACACACACACACACACACACACACACACACACACACACACACACACACGCGCGCGGAAATATGTTGTTATTTGACTCAATCCTTTAAATAAAAGTCTGCGTTTTTCAAACGCAAAATAATAAATGCTATGGAAATAAGAATGAGGGATTATTGTGGGAAGCAGAACAAACTGTTTTGGTAAGACAATAGATGATCAATCTTACCATCCTTTGTGTAATTAAACTAATGGGATCCACTATTTAATTTAAATATGACAGCATTCTGCACGCACTGCAGTAAATCCAGTCAAAGAAAACAAACTTACCGTTTTCACACTGGGCTTAAATACGGTATTCGCGGCGCTGCAAAACTAGTTTTGTTTCGCTTTTGCGTTCACACTGGCAAGTGTGATGCGCTTTCGCTACGCAACTGGTGCACATTAACTAATCCACCTTGGGGAGGTGGTTTAGATCCAGGAGTAACTAGTTTGGGTGCAAAGCAATAAAACTACTACGGGTTTCGCCGTGTGTGTGTGTGTGTGTGTGTGTGTGTGTGTGTGTGTGTGTGTGTGTGTGTGTGTGTGTGTGTGTGTGTGTGTGTGTGTGTGTGTGTGTGTGTGTGTGTGTGTGTGTGTGTGTGTGTGTGTGTGTGTGTGTGTGTGTGTGTGTGTGTGTGTGTGTGTGTGTGTGTGTGTGTGTGTGTGTGTGTGTGTGTGTGAACAGAATGCGCATTACTTTCACTTCACACACAACTTATGGTATCGAGTGCGCAGCGAATTAGAAGAGCGTGTGAACATAAGTGTATTCTAACGGTATCGACACCCTTATTAACTAATACGGGAGTCTATACCGTATGCAGTGTGAAAACGGTCTCTCGCTCTCTCGCTCTCGCTCTCGCTCTCGCTCTCGCTCTCGCTCTCTCTCTCAGGACGAGAATCGCTACCACGAGGACATTTTCGGGGTCACCCTGCGGACCTACGAGGTCACCAACCGTCTGCGCTCCGAATCCATCGCCTTCATCGAGGAGAGCAAAAAGGACCCCGATGAGTGAGTATAAAACACACACGGCACACGCGCCTTTCAAAAGACCAGGAAAGACCGAACAAGAGACACAAACAAGCTATTACCAGAGGAGGCTTTAGACGGGAGTTTAGACTGCCCATTGAGTTGAACCTCTGAGAGCCTCCCCCCCCCGACTGGCGGGATGAGAGGCCGTGGCTGACGGGGGGCTCTGGGTCTGTTCCTCAGCAGGGGGGCGCGCCGCAGGCCGCAGGGGGGCGCGCCGCAGGCCGCAGGGGGGCGCGCCGCAGGCCGCAGGGGGCGCGCCGCAGGCTGCAGGGGGGCGCGCCGCAGGCCGCAGGGGGGCGCGCCGCAGGCTGCAGGGGGGCACGCCGCAGGCCGCAGGGGGGCGCGCCGCAGGCTGCAGGGGGGCGCGCCGCAGGCTGCAGGGGGGCGCGCCGCAGGCTGCAGGGGGGCACGCCGCAGGCCGCAGGGGGGCGCGCCGCAGGCTGCAGGGGGGCGCGCCGCAGGCTGCAGGGGGCGCGCCGCAGGCCGCAGGGGGGCGCCGCAGGCCGCAGGGGGGCGCGCCGCAGGCCGCAGGGGGGCGCGCCGCAGGCTGCAGGGGGCGCGCCGCAGGCTGCAGGGGGCGCGCCGCAGGCTGCAGGGGGCGCGCCGCAGGCTGCAGCCTCTCATTTGTCTGTGGAATTTCACACTTTTTTCTTCTTCTCTGCACGAGAAATAAGCCACAGGATGAGCATGAGGAGTCCTTTAATCTCTCTCTCTCTCTCTCTCTCTCTCTCTCTCTCTCTCTCTCTCTCTCTCTACTCTCTCTCTCTCTCTCTCTCTCTCTCTCTCTCTCTCTCTCTCTCTCTCTCTCTCTCTCTCTCTCTCTCTCTCTCTCTCTCTCTCTCTCTCTCTCTCTCTCTCTCTCTCTCTCTCTCTCTCTCTCTCTCTCTCTCTCTCTCTCTCTCTCTCTCTCCTCTCTCTCTCTCTCTCTCTCTCTCTCTCTCTCTCTCTCTCTCTCTCTCTCTCTCTCTCTCTCTCTCTCTCTCTCTCTCTCTCTCTCTCTCTCTCTCTCTCTCTCTCAGGGTCTTCTGCATGTAGGTTGTGAAAGGAGCTCTGACGTCAATGAGTCTGGATAAAGCAGCAGCACTTCTGCTTCAAGAATACTGTGCCAATTTTTATATTGTACAAAATGATTTCCCTTTCATTTTGATTATTTTGATAATCATGTGTAATAATGCGTTATTTTCTGCTGGTTGGGCTCTGCAATTGTGTCTGTAGCAAGTTAATATTATAATAATATAATATAGGTAATATTTTGTTTGGAAAAAAATGATTTTCTTCTTCGTTGGTGGTACTTCCAAGGATTTGAAATGGTTCCTTTTGATTTTAATTGTATGTGTGTGTGTGCACCCAGTGTAATAACCTGCCTCATTATGAATGCATGAGCAAGATGAAAAATATATATAGTCAAGAAATATAATGTACTTATGTGTTCTTTAAGTGTTAAAGTCACAAGCTTTTATTAGGGTTTCATCGCAAGCGGCACTACACTGGATGGAGGAAATCACTTGCAACATGAGAGGGAGGGAGGGGGAGAGAGAGAGGGAGAGAGAGAGAGGGGGAGAGAGAGAGAGGGGGAGAGAGAGAGAGAGGGGGAGAGAGAGAGAGGGGGAGAGAGAGAGGGAGAGAGAGAGAGGGGGAGAGAGAGAGAGAGGGGGAGAGAGAGAGAGGGGGAGAGAGAGAGAAAGAGAGAAGGATAGGGAGGGAGGGGGAGAGAGAGAAAGAGAGAGGGGGAGGGGGAGGGGGAGAGAGAGAAAGAGGGAGAGGTATAGAAAGACAAAGGTAAACAAAACCGAGAGCCAGAATAGTTGCTTAGCAACTTGGGCAGCAGGAACATCTTAACTATACATAATGAAGAAAAAGGTGATTGTTGTCACGACCTTGAAAGACCGTCCAAACCAATACACGTGTGTCCCTTTGTGCTGCTGTCAGATGGCCAGGACATCTGACTGGGGTCCAGAGGCATGTGACAGGGAACCAATCAAAATACGACAAATCCCAATGCCCTCTGATCTGGGATCACCCAAGCCTGGTGAAGAAGAGTAGAAAGACACACACACACACACACACACACACACACACACACACACACACACAATGGCAAGTGCAGGGAACCCTGGAAGTGTTTTTAAAGGATTTTGTATACACACACGGATAAACGTGTGTGTCGAGGGGAAACTACACACGCCTCATCCAATCCAGGCCCGGTCTATAGTCCACTTCCTCTTGGCTCTTGTCGTCGCGGTGGTTATTTATACACGCATACAACAGTTGAGTGTAATTCCCTAAGCCACCCGTCATGACATCACACAGTGGAGCTGTAACACGTACTCGCTGAATTGGGTCCTGTTTTGCACGCTTTTTGCCTGATGCCTTATAATTGAATCTCTCTCTCTCTCTACTTGCACAATATCTCTCTCTCTCTCCCTCATGTATTCCTCTCTGTGTTACAGTTTGGAGCTCCTACCACACCCATCACTGTGATTTTGACACTGTGTGTGTGTGTGTGTGTGTGTGTGTGTGTGTGTGTGTGTGTGTGTGTGTGTGTGTGTGTGTGTGTGTGTGTGTGTGTGTGTGTGTGTGTGTGTGTGTGTGTGTGTGTGTGTGTGTGTGTGTGTGTGTGTGTGTGTGTGTGTGTGTGTGTGTGTGTGTGAGAAAAAACATGCATGTGCTCAGGTGTGCACAACAGCCAAATATGTTTACATGCTATTGCAGTCACATTTCATTTTGAGCTGCTTTATTTTCTTTTCTTTCCTTCCTTCCAAATGATATAAATAGTGTTGGTGACACTTTACAGTAAGGGTACGTTAATTAACCATGAGTTAAGATTTGGTTAGTAGCATTAGTATAACTCATAGGGGTTAGGGTTAACCCTCACCCTATTAAAACAATATCATAGATTAATTCATAAGTTCATGAAGTGACCATCAGTGAATGATTACCAGACCATTAGGTCAATGTTAATTCACGGTTAGTTCATGCTTATTATATCGGCATCAACTAGTGTTTAATGAATGGTTCACTCATGTACCCTCATTGTGAGGTGTTACCGGTGTTATATAGCGTTACCATCACCATCCTACTCACTCACAGTTGACGGTGCATGGTTATAGGAGAGTTCTTGCAGGAGGGTGAGCGTTATCGATCACGGCGGGGCGGAGGGAGGCATGTTTATTCAGTAGATCTCCCGACTCTGTAGTCCTGTGAACTGTGGCTCTTTCTCCTCCTCCGTCTTCGCTTCGACGCTGTTTTATTTCGTCTTTGTATAGCCTCGAGCATGGCGAACACGTTCAATTAAAACAAAAAAAAGAGAGATTTCTAATGTGGTTTTTAAGTGTCGGCTGGCTGTCGAGCATTATGATTTTTGAGTTGTTGAGTTATTAAATGGTGAAAATCGGTTGTGTTTGAATAGTTTTTTTGTTTGTGTAATCCGGGGTATATGATATATGGGCGATTCCTGTCATCCCCCGGACACACACACACACACACACACACCTCTATCTGTTGGCTCTGTTTCCTCCTCACTGATGAGAGACGGTGAAAAGCACTCTTGTGATGTAATATGTGCAAAACAAAAATGACATACGATATAGCTTGTATACAAAGCTTCTATATATATATATATATATATATATATATATATATATTGCAGATTAAAATCCAAAAAAAAAAGAGTACATCTTTGACTTTTTCTAAGAATGTATTTTGATTATGTAAATCTATTGTTATCGTTTGTCCTTTTTTTTCTGCTTGCCATAAACAAAACTTAAACCAACGATAACCAAATGCTTCTTGTTATTCTTCTGTGTCTCACGTGTCCTTTGAATCCCTCTCCTCGGAGGAGCAGTTACTTAGTGCATTTATTAATTAACAAATGACATAAAGTTTAAGATTAACCAAAGATCACCCACCTCTCCCCCACCCACACCCTTAAGTCCCATAAGTGGTGGTTCCATTCCGCTCAGCACGGGAACTACTGACCAATCTCAGCATGACCGAGTCCTCAGTCGGCGCCATGGTAACCAGTCAACAGAAGCACACCATTCAAACAAACTACAACTAACTGCCCAACTGCCCGTTTTGGGTGGCTTGGAGAACAAGGAAAGCCGACCGACTGGGGGCTGTGTGAGGCCGAGCAGCCTGTCAGTCGGTGTTTGATCACAACACGGACCTTCCCTACAACAACAGAACACGTTTGGGGCTGGAGACAACTGCAGAGATTGACCTTTTTGTGAGTGAATGAAGCAAGTGTTGTGTGTGACCAAAATAGACAACAAACTACCCAAACTAAAACGGAGTAAAAGGGTAGATGAATCAAGTCGCTACTGTAATTCTATTCTACATCTTTGGACCTGGAGAGCAGACCATACATAGTCTCCTGACAGACACCAGAGACAGAATAGTGGTGTTGTTGTTGTTGAGTGATGTTGAGTGGGAAGAGGCTGGCCAGAGGCTCTCTGCTGGCCTCCGTGTTGGAGGACAGCGATGCGGAGACGGAGTGGGAGAGAGAGCAGCCGGGGGGCGCCGGCCCTCGGAGGATGCTCCCCAGAGGAGGCGGGGCCGACGACGACCAGGTAACCTCCAACCCCCAGCGCCATGGCCTCACTGCTCACCACCTCCTCCATACAGGGTGGTCCCCTTCTTATCCTTCATCCTATGTCTTGTCGACTCCATTCAAAGAGCTGCTTCTTTGGGGTTTTTTTTTGCAGTTGAGATCATAAAGTTAGTTATTTTCCTGGCTGTAAAACAGTCAACCCTAATAGAGATGAGATTGGCGTCAACTGAGCGGTGTTGCCATGTGACCTGCTGTCATGTGACCTGTGATGCGGCCTGTGATGCACTCTGACATCACTGGTGGAGTGACATCATGGCCCTGGTGAAAGTGATTGAACTAGTCAGACTTGCAAAGTGTGTTTTGAAAACAAAGGCCTGTTTTATCCATCCCCCCTCACTCTGAGAACCTGTTTTTAATTTGCCATGTGAAATCAATCATGCCAATTATGCATTATAGGTTTTCATGAAAGAAATAAATTAAAAACGAGATTCATTAAAACTGGACAGTCTTAAATTAATTTAAACAGACAGCAATCTCTCCCTCTCTCCTCCTTCTGCCTCTCCCTCTGTCTCTCTCCCTCCGTCTCTCCTCTCTCTCTCCCCTCTCCCTCTCTCCTGACTGTCTCTCTTCCTTTCACTCCCTCCCCTCTCTCTCTCTCTCTCTCTCTCTCTCTCTCTCTCTCTCTCTCTCTCTCTCTCTCTCTCTCTCTCTCTCTCTCTCTCTCTCTCTCTCTCCCCATATTTATATCTCACTCTTCCATCATCTCTCTCTCTCTTTCTCACTCTCTGTCTCTCTCCTTCTCCCCATATCTCACCCTCTCCATTCTCTCTCTCTCTCTCTCTCTCTCTCTCTCTCTCTCTCTCTCTCTCTCTCTCTCTCTCTCTCTCTCTCTCTCTCTCTCTCTCTCTCTCTCTCTCTCTCTCTCTCTCTCTCTCTCTCTCTTCAGACTTGCAGACAGTATGACTTGCGTGGGGCGACAGGTCATCCTCCAGGGGAGGAGCGAGACGGCGGTGAATGGGGGGATGGAGAGGAGGAGGTGGAGGAGGAGGAGGAGGAGGAGGAGGTGAAAGCAACAAAGCAGCACATGGAGGAGGAAGAGGAGGAGGAAGACTATGACACTGACTTGGAGCTGGAAGGTTGAGAATAATATATTGTATATATATATGTATATAAAGAGAGAGAGAGAGAGAGAGAGAGAGAGAGAGAGAGAGAGAGAGAGAGAGAGACCTGTCATACGGCACAAAGCATGGTTTTCGTGGAGGAGATCAGATGATCGATTATGACTGTGATCATACACCATCACACTAACACACGTTGGGTCCTCTCTCCAAGCTGCCCACCTCCAGCTCCATCTCTCCATCGCTCACACTCATGCCCACACACACACACACACACGCGCCAAGGTCCATATTTGCATCTTAATGAGTTAATTTCAGCCCTTTTGTATCAGCCACTCTTCACAAACCAGAAGTGAAAACCATCTGGTTTGAATGAGCTTCCAGCAGGCGGGGGAATCAACCTCCAGGGAATTTCCAAAGTCACTTTCAAATAAGGGTGGAAGATAGATAGATAGAGTGATTGAGTGATAGAGAGAGAGACACAGAGAGAGAGAGAGAGAGAGGAGAGAGAGAGAGAGAGAGAGAGAGGAGAGAGAGAGAGAGAGAGAGAGAGAGAGAGAGAGAGAGAGAGAGAGAGAGCGAGAGAGAGAAGAGAGAGAGAGAGAGAGAGAGAGCAAGAGAGAGAGAGAGAGAGGGGGAGGGAGAGAGAGAGATTACAT